>CM075776.1:34218356-34260856 GCA_037974665.1 Ehretia macrophylla
TGCCCAAGGATGCCCAAGTGCTATGTGTTATGCCCAAGGATGCCCAAGTGCTATGTGCTATGCCCAAGGATGCCCAAGGATTCCCAAGGATGCCTAAGTGCTATGTGCTATGACCAAGGATGCCCAAGTGCTATACCCAATGATGCCCAAGTGTCAACGTCATAAGTTTTAAGTGTCGATGCGCAAATGCCCAAAGTGCTATACCTAAGTGCTATGTGCTATGCCCAATGTTGCCCAAGTGCTATGTGCTATGCTCATTGATGCCCAAGTGCTATGTACCATGACCAAGGATGCCCAAGTGCTATACCTAATGATGCCCAAGTGTCGACGTCATAATCTTTAAGTGTCGACGCGCAAGTGCTATGTGTTATGCCCATTGATGCCCAAGTGCTATATGTTATGGCCAATGATGCCAAAGTGCTATGTGTTATGCCTATTGATGCTCAAGTGCTATGTGCACCCAAGCTCTATACCCAAGTACTATTTGCACCCAAGTGCTATGCCCAATGAAACCTAAGTTCTATTTGTTATGCCCAAGTGCAAACGGGCCCACTGCCGGCTGACCCCGCGCATCGCCTCGAGTGCCCAGGTGTTAGACAGCCTATGCTTGCTCCGTAAGAGATGGCAAAAAATTTGAATCCGACCTTGTGTGCTATCAGCCCAGCGAGGTGCCTAACGTTTATCCCTTAGCATTAATGGGGACTGAGGTTATGTTACCCCTATCTTCAGTACGACTGGGCACGTTGGTGAACGGTTGCAGCACGGCTGCCCACGGTGTTGCACGACGACGCATGATTGGGCCTCGGATGGGGCCCGTACTTGGGGCATGTACTTGCGGCCTCGGATGAGCCATAGCTTGGCACGCAGTTGGGGCATGGCTTGGCAAGATTATTGCGTAGTGGGGTCGTGCATCGGGCACAATGGGGCAAGCAGTTGGGATATGATAATGAACGATGGTGCTCGCATGTCGCACGAAGGTGTGTGCATGGGGCGCTCATGTCACACGATAGTGCTCGCGCATGGGGTGAGTTGATATGCGCATGGGGCGCGGATGTGCAAGCATGCGCCGTGGATGTGTGAGCATTGGCCACGGATGCGCATGCATGGGCAAGGCTATAGCGCGCATGAGGCGCCTATGCCGCACGATGGTACGCACATGCCGCACGATGGCGAGCATATGGGGCGCCCATGCCTCACAATGGTTCGCGCATGAGGCGTCCATACCGAACGATGGTGCGCGTATGGGGCTCCCATGTCGAGCGATGGTGTTCGCATGAGGCACCCCTGTCGCACGATGGTGCTTGAATGAGGCGCCCATGCCCCGCAATGGTGAGCGCATGGGGCGAGTTGGTATGCGCATGGGGTACCGATGTGCAAGCATGGGCCACGGATGTGTGCGTATTGGCCACGGATGCGCGCGCATGGGCAAGGCTATAGCGCCTAAGGGGCGACCTTGTCGCACGATGGTGCGCACATGGGGCGCCCATGCCGCGCGATGGTGCGCGCGTGGGGAACCCAAGCCACGGGATGGTACGTGCATGAGGATCCCATGCCGCGTGATGGTGCACGCATGGGGCGTCCATGCCGCGCGATGTTCCACGCATGGGGTACCTATACGGTGTGATGTTGAGCGCATAGGGCGCCCATGCAGCTAGATGGTGCGCGAGCATGGGGCGCTCATGCGGCGCGATGCCGCACGTTGGTGCGCGTATAGGGCACCCATGCCGCGCAATGGTATGCCCATGCAGCGCCCCTAACGCGCGCATGGGCCGCGCACACTACTCATTGGTGCGCGCATGGGGAGCCCATGCCGCTCGATGGTGCGCGCGTATAGGGCACCCATGCCGTGCGCTGGTGCACATTTGGGGCGCTGATGGGGCACAGAAAGAGCACAGGTTTGGTGCACAACAGGGGCACTATAGGGGTATGCTTGGGAGACGATGGGGGACGACTTGGGCACTACTTGGGGATGTTGGGCACGATGGGTAATGCTAGACCTTCGGGGGTATTGAGGGCTATGCGTAATGTTTTATAACACAAATGTAGACATTGATGTGCTTTTAGAATTGGTTTCCGAATCTACGAAGTAGTCTTAAAAATGACCCTTCCCGATGAAAACTTCATCAGATTTGGGAGGCGAATTAGATTAATCGGCTTCCCAATCCATCCAAACAATTTTTTCACACCAAATATCATTTAAATGAATTAATTTATTAATTAATATGAATTTTCCAGAATTTTCTATAATTTTTTATATTTTTTCCCTATTTTTCGTAATTATGTGAGGATAATAAAAATTATTTTTGATTCCCAATGGATCCAAAAAAAAAAAATTAACAACAAATATTATCAAAACAAACTAATGTATGAATTAATATAAATTTTTCATAATTTTCTAGTATTTTGTTTATGATTTTTCCCCATTTTCGCAATTATTAAATATTTAAAATTATTTTTTCAGAAAAAATAATCTTGAAGTATTTGAGTATCATATCCTAACAATGAGCAAGAAGTTGGGTACGAAGATCATGCCCAATAGGGGCTCTAATAGTATAAAACACCCATTATGAATCTCTGGCAAAATGTACGCTACTGTTGTCACTTGGGTTTTTGCATCTAAATATACTATAGAGGGGTAAGTGGTGTCAAGCCCCCTGGTCGAGGTCCATGCAGGGGGACATTGTGGGCACTTCGTGGCACATTGTAGGCTATATCGTGGGTTATATTGTGGGCGTGAATGCCTACCGAGTGAATGACGTCGGGGTATTGCATTGCATACCCGTGTGTCTGGCCCATGCCACGTCCGCCCCGCGTCTCCCGACATATCCCTCGGCGCGGCCCCAGGTTGGCTAATGAGGAACATGGTGGCTTCCCTAGCCCTTCATTATCCATCTTGGTGTCGCAGTACCGTCGGCGTCATTTAGATGGCTAATGAAGGAGCGAGTGGTTGGCAAAGCACAAAAGTAGCTATCCTTGTGCCGTTGGCTTGGCCCACGTTGGCCGACATTCTAGTCCCCAGACGTGTCGTTCGGCTTGCACGATGCGCGAATCGCCTAGCACACGAAGCTATGGCCGTTGCCGAGTGGATACGCGCAGCCATGGTACAATATCGTGGTGATCCCAGCATCGCGTGGGCTTGGGTGACTCTTAGGGGATAGTGGGGGCATGCGTGATGTGTGAATCACCTGGCACACGTGGCATTGGCTTTCGTTAAGCAATGACGCGGGCGTTGTGATGAGACGATTGTTGATGCTTCAATGTCGTGGCAATCCAAGCACCATGCGGCCTTGAAGTCGTCGCTTGGTTGGTTCTGATGGGCCTATATGATGCACGAATCGCCTAGCACACGATGCCATGGTCCTTGCTGAGTCGTAATGCGATGGACGTGGTCTAGTGTCATGGCGATCCAAGCACCGCATGGGCAGGAAGTTTTCTTGTACCGTTTCATGCATGCAGGTGCATATAGGAGGACAGTGAGGGACTGTGCGATGCGCAAATCGCCTAGCACACGGCCTTGGCTTTTGTTAAGTGACGACAAGAGCGTTGCGATGAGACGATGGCTAAAGCTTCAATGTAGTGGCGATCCAAGCACCGTGCTGCCTTGAAGCCGTCCCATGGTGTGTTCCCACAGGCCTGCGCGATGCGCAAATCGCCTAGCACACAATGCCATGGTCCTCGCTGAGTCATAATACGACGAACATAATCTAGTGTCGTGGCGATCCAAGCACCGCGTGGGCAAAAAGTTTGCTTGTCCCTTTCCGTGTGTGCGGTTGCATATAGGGGGATGGTGGAGGACTGCGCGATGTGCGAATTGCCTAGCACACGGCCTTGGGTTTCGTTAAGTGACGATGTGAGTGTTGTGATGAGACGATGGCTAGGGCTTCAATGTCGTGGTGATCCAAGCACCGTGCTGCCTCGTAGCTGTCCCACTGTATGTTACAACGGGCCTGTACGATGCGTGAATCGCTTA
Organism: Ehretia macrophylla; assembly: GCA_037974665.1. Taxonomy (NCBI): domain Eukaryota; kingdom Viridiplantae; phylum Streptophyta; class Magnoliopsida; order Boraginales; family Ehretiaceae; genus Ehretia; species Ehretia macrophylla. The sequence goes on from CM075776.1 coordinate 34,222,327, forward strand.
GCACACGACACCATGGTCCTCGCTGAGTCGTAATGCGAGGGACGTGGTCTCGTGTCGTGATGATCCAAGCACTGCATGGGCAGGAAGTTCCCTTGTCCTATTCTGTGCATGCGGGAGTATATAGGGGGACGGTGGGGGACTATGCGATGCGTGAATCGCCTAGCACATGGCCTTGGCTTTCGTTAAGTGATGACGCAAGTGTTGCGATGAGACGATGGCTAGAGCTTCAATGTTGTGGCAATCCAAGCACCGTGCTTCCTTGAAACCGTCATATTGTGTGTTCCTACGGGACTGCACAATGCGCGAATCGCTTAGCACACGATGCCAGGGTCGTCGCTGAGTTATAATGCGACGGGCGTGGTCTAATGTCGTGGCGATCCAAGCACTGCGTGGGCAGGAAGTCCGCTTTCGGTTGGTACCTCAATTGCGTGCACTTGGTGTATGGTCGGGTGCCACGAAGTTGGCTCTTAAGCCCGCGATGTGTAGCCTGGCCATGCACCTCGTGCCGTCCTTCAGAAAATCTTCGTGCCTAGTGTGATAACCCGAACCTGGCTTGCATTCAATGGCATTTAATTGCATTTAATTAGGTGTTATCATAAATGTTACCATTGAATTATGTGTTTATTTTTAGTTAAACATTCGTTTGTAGCTTTATTTTCATATTTTGTTAATCGATTTTAATTTTTCTTGGATTTTAGTGCTCGGTTTTCAATTAAATGAAAAGTAGCTCCGAGCCGGAGTAAATTTTGAACTATGTTACTTTTCAAAAATTACATTTTCTTAAATTCTTTGAGATTTAATTGTTATTCTTTTATTGTCGCGAAGTGCATAGCATATTGAGAGCGATAGTTAGGAAATGATTTCTAGTCCTTAGCAAATAGTGAAAACTAGCGTTTGGTGTTTTAATTCTAGTAGTTTAATTGTTATTAACTGGAATTGGATTTATGCTGGTTGTTTTAGCTTTAAAATGCAAGAAATAAGCTTATTTGACCAACTTAAGTTAGCTTTGACCAAGGCTTGACCAATTGACTAAGTGTCATCTTTTATTTAAAGCATGAAATAAGAGAACAAAGAAGCAAAAATCAGAAAAAAAATAAAAGGGGCATGGCCGAAACCATGAAGAAAAGGAAAAAAAACATTTCAACTTCAAATTTCAATTTCTTCGTGATAGCTTGTGCTGGGTAGTTTCTGAGGCATCCGGCGTGGTTTTCCTAGCGTCTAGGAGTGTCTTAGGTGAGGGTTTCATCGTTATTTGCGCATTTGAAAATATTATGTCTAAACTTTAATTTTTAGAAATTATACATAGATTGTTATTTTATCCGTTTTGTTGCTTAAAGAATGTTCCCTAGCAATCTTAGAACATGTATTTATAGCTTTTTAACATTTTCTGCAGTTGAATATCAAAATTGAAATATAAATTGTTAATTGAATAGTAAATTGTGAATAGTAAATCCCCGTTTCGATGAAGTTGCTCCGTTATGCGTTCAGTTGATTTAGGAAGGTGCTAGATATGCTATAATGCCTAAATGTGTAGTTTAATTGGTTTGTGTAATGGAAAAATGGAGAAAAATGGTTTAGTGAAAGTCGGGGTCATTTAGGTCAAGTTTGGCATTTTATCGTTTTGCGTGATGGCATTGTCTCGAAAGGCCATGGAAGCACTTTTGGTGTGATTATGTCGTTGGTTGGGTGTTTGGTTAGGGTAGCGGTAGTTCAAACGAGAAAAGGGGGAAAATCAGGGCTTTGCATGAATTCTAGGGTTAAGTAGGGTTTCGGGATCTTTAGACGTGCCTTATAGTGACCTAGGAGGATTGGTGAAGTCGGTTTCCAAAACTCGTGGCTCATTTGAAAGTAGTAGCATTTTGAAAGTTGGGGTCATTTTGTGATTTTGTGTGTTTTCATAGTATAATGCCTATAGAATGCTTAATATTGCTTGTTATGCTTGTTAAAGTTGATTATGATTGAATTTGTATGTCAATTGTTGATAATGCTTGTTAGTGTTGTTCTTGTTACTTTATAGATTGTAAATGTTTGATTTCTTGTTTATCGCTCGTTTATCGCCTTGTATCGTGTCTTGCATTGCATAGTGTCAGGCGCATGAGTGATGGGACTCTCTGGGTAGTCTTGGGCTGCCAGTGTTGGTTGTTCTAGCTCCGTGTCCTATTCCCATTCTCGCTTGGGTTGCCTCCCAAGGAGATTTGGGTCGTAGAATTGATGGATACTTCTGGGGTATTCCAAACTGAAGTTATAAGGTGGTTGCGCGCTTATTGTCATCGTTGTCAACATCAAGCTCGAGATTGATGTATTGCTCGTGAAATGGTACATTGCTCGTATGAGTGAACCATAGCCTTCAGAGTGTGGTATAGCTTTGAATTGTTGTGTTAATTCTTTCATTAAATTCTTACTGTATTGATTGTTTGTATTGATTGCTTAATTATCAGTTATATTGCTTAACTGCCTTATTTGCATTGCACGATCTTCTTTCTCTCCACCTTGATATCTGTCTCGCCCTCACTGAGTATACGTGTTGTGTATACTCACTCCTCACCACCATATTTCAGGAAATGCCATGTTAGTTGGAAAGTTCGTGATTACGTGAAAGTTCGTGCTTGAAGAGTTGTCTTGCGTGCTATGTGGCTTGAGTTGTCAAAGATGCAAAGATGCATGTTTCATGTGTTGATTGTATTTAATGTTGAAAAGGAATGTAATTTAAGTTTTCTAGGTTATTGAAGTGATTTGGAAAAGCTAGTTTATGTATTAGTTAGAATAGCTTAACTTTAAAGCATGTTTGTATTGTTTAAAGAAAGAGTTAGAATAATCTAGTACTTGGAAATATATGTATAATTGCTGTGTTTAATTGTTGAGAACCGGGGCTCGGATGGCCTTGAGGTGGTTGAATGTTTGGACATGGTATTGGTCCACTTATATACTGTCACAGGTTTGCTTTTTGCCTAGAAATAGGGAAGACTCCATCCGTCTTTCCCTAAAAAAATTTTGCCCGGGTTTGGAATTGGGTTGTGATTAGATTGATTGATAGAACTCCCGGTCTCGAGAGCGATCGGGGTGTCACAGGTGGTATCAGAGCTTGTTTAGCTCATAAGCCGGGACAGGGTCCTCGGCCTGGTGGGTAGTGATCCTTGAAAGTGTGCTTGTTAACTGTGTCTTGAAAGTGTATGCTTGTATGTGAGATTGTGTGTCTTGACTTGAATGTATGCACCTATGTGATATAGTTATGTGTTATGTGTTAAATGTTTCTCAGGAAAGTGAAGTGTCTAGTTGTGTATTGAATTGACCTATTGGATTGGCATCGTGAATCGAATCGACCTCGTGAATTGTTATTTGCTTGAAGTATTGCTTGTAATGTGTGTATTGGAATGTCTTGAATTGGCTATGCCGTAATTTAAATTGATTATGTTGTACTCGACTTGATTGTCGTGCTTGAGTGACTTTGTTGAATAAACTCTTTTGTATACTTGCTTGCATAATAGTTTAAGGCATGTGTATAAATGTGATATCTTGGCATTCATACATGTCCCGTGGAAATGGTAAGTAAGTCCTTTTTCTCCCCTGAAGAAAATGGTTCACAGCCGGCCTTTCAAAGTGTATGGATTGGCAGGAAATGAATGGCATTTAACTAGCCTTGATTTGGGAGTTGGTGTTTTCTTTTGGAGCTCGGTTATTAGCGAATCTCTAAGGTCCTCCTCTGTGCTTAACAGTTGTAAAAGAGTAGCTTTCTTTTAGGGTTCTATTTGGTTGTTCTCTGGGGCATTCTTTGGTTTTCTTAATGGGTATTCTTTGGAGACTTATGTTGGCACTTCTCGGTGGACTTGGCTATTGGGATCTTAATCGGACTTACTGCACAGTATTATCTATGGTATATGTGTCTCGGACTTTATTGGTGTGTTACAGGCAGCCTTATTGGAAATCCTTCAATGGCATTCTGTAAAATTCTTGGTGGTCATTTAGTTGGTACTTACTTATTGGGCAATCCTTGGTATTTTCTCACTGGAGCATTGTTTCGGGAATTTTGTTTAGTGTTCCTCAGTAGGTTTGGTATTTGGAATTCCTATCATACTTATTGTATAGTACTACTTACGGTACTCTTTGGAATTCTTATTGGGCATTCTAATGGCATTTTCCTTATTGGCAAGGTTGTATGAAGTTCTCACTTAGCAAACAGTGCAAGGGCCTCAGAGTTTGGTTTTGTATATTGTGCACCAGCTCGGTATTTTCCTTAGGGTTTTCGTCTATCTGGGAAACTATATTTGTTATTCAACTTGATTGTCTTATTGGGCACATTATATTTTCTCTGCTATTCCTTAGACCTTCTTCTCAGCATTTGATAGCGATACTCGGAATCTAATTGGTTGTCATATGGGGTTATTATTTGGATACCCACTTATTTGATTAGGTTTCTTAGTATTTTCTTCATTATTTTTAACAGGGAATTCTTCTATGGAATTCATGACCAGCGGGGTACTTCTTTGGACCTCTGGATGGAACCTTTGTTTGAGCCTTTATTTGGCTTCTTGCTTGGGAATTCTCAGGCAGTAATAGTTGAACTTCTACTAGAGATTCGTGTATGGGTATTCATTCGGTATTCTTCTTATCATTAATATGTGATGTGAATTTATCTACAGTATCTTTGCTTTAGTCTTTATTGGTATTATCTCGGCGCTTTTGGTTGGAATTTTATTCTTCTTCGGTATTCGTGTCAACGGGATTCTTGTGCGGTATCTACATTTGAGCCTTTATTCGGAATTACTACTTGGAATTGTTCTTAAACTTCCCTATTGGTCATCTTGATTAATATACTTGCTCAGCAGCTGATGAAGAGTGGTCAGAGTTGGATTTCAAATGATGCAGAGTTCTATTGGAAGAAGAATTGGGAGGACGCAATTGTTTTAAGGGGGGAAGGATGTGATAACCCGAACCTGACTTGCATTCAATGTCATTTAATTGCATTTAATTAAGTGTTATCATAAATGTTAGCATTGAATTATGTGTTTATTTTTAGTTAAACATTCATTTGTAGCTTTATTTTCATATTTTGTTAATCGGTTTTAATTTTTCTTGCATTTTAGTGCTCGGTTTTCAATTAAATGAAAAGTAGCTCCGAGTCGGAGTAAATTTTGAACTATGTTACTTTTTGAAAATTATATTTTCTTAAATTCTTTGAGATTTAATTGTTATTGTTTTATTATCGCGAAGTGCATAGCATATCGAGAGCGATAGTTAGGAAATGATTTCTAGTCCTTAGCAAATAGTGAAAACTAGCATTTGGTATTTTAATTCTAGTAGTTTAATTGTTATTAACTGGAATTGGATTTATGCTGGTTGTTTTAGCTTTAAAATGCAAGAAATAAGCTTATTTGACCAACTTAAGTTAGCTTTGACCAAGGCTTGACCAATTGACTAAGTGTCATCTTTTATTTAAAGCATGAAATAAGAGAACAAAGAAGCAAAAATCAGAAAAAATAAAAGGGGCATGGCCGAAACCATGAAGAAAAGGAAAAAAAAAACATTTCAACTTCAAACTTCAATTTCTTCGTGAGAGCTTGTGCGGGGTGGTTTCCGAGGCATCCGGCGTGGTTTTCCTAGCGTCTAGGAGAGTCTTAGGTGAGGGTTTCATCGTTATTTGCGCATTTGAAAATATTATGTCTAAACTTTAATTTTTAGAAATTATGCGTAGATTGTTATTTTATCCGTTTTGTTGCTTAAAGAATGTTCCCTAGCAATCGTAGAACATGTATTTATAGCTTTTTAACATTTTCTGCGGTTGAATATCGAAATTGAAATATAAATTGTTAATTGAATAGTAAATTATGAATAGTAAACCCCCGTTTCGATGAAGTTGCTCCGTTATGCGTTCGGTTGATATAGGAAGGTGCTAGATATGCTAGAATGCCTAAATGTGTGGTTTAATTGGTTTGTGTAATGGAAAAATGGAGAAAAATGGCTTAGTGAAAGTCGGGGTCGTTTAGGTCAAGTTTGGCATTTTATCGTTTTGCGTGATGGCATTGTCTCGGGAGGCCATGGAAGCACTTTTGGTGTGATTATGCCGTTGGTTGGGTGTTTGGTTAGGGTAGCGGTAGTTCAAACGAGCAAAGGGGGAAAATCGGGGCTTTGCGTGAATTCTAGGGTTAAGTAGGGTTTCGGGATCTTTAGACGTGCCTTATAGTGACCTAGGAGGATTGGTGAAGTCAGTTTCCAAAACTCGTGGCTCGTTTGAAAGTAGTAGCGTTTTGAAAGTTGGGGTCATTTTGTGATTTTGTGTGTTTTCATAGTATAATGCCTATAGAATGCTTAATATTGCTTGTTATGCTTGCTAAAGTTGATTATGATTGAATTTGTATGTCAATTGTTGATAATGCTTGTTAGTGTTGTTCTTGTTACTTTATAGATTGTAAATGTTTGATATCTTGTTTATTGCTCGTTTATCGCCTTGTATCGTGTCTTGCATTGCATAGTGTCAGGCGCGTGAGTGATGGGCCTCTCTAGGTAGTCTTGGGCTGCCAGTGTTGGTTGCTCTAGCTCCGTGTCCTATTCCCATTCTCGCTTGGGTTGCCTCCCAGGGAGATTTGGGTCGTAGAATTGATGGATACTTCTGGGGTATTCCAAACTGAAGTTATAAGGTGGTTGCGCGCTTATTGTCATCGTTGTCAACATCAAGCTCGAGATTGATGTATTGCTCGTGAAATGGTACATTGCTCGTATGAGTGAACCATAGCCTTCAGAGTGTGCTATAGCTTTGAATGGTTGTGTTAATGCTTTCATTAAATGCTTATTGTATTGATTGTTTATATTGATTGCTTAATTATCAATTATATTGCTTAACTGCCTTATTTGCATTGCACGATCTTCTTTCTCTCCACCTTGATATCTGTCTCGCCCTCACTGAGTATACGTGTTGTGTATACTCACTCCTCACCACCATATTTCAGGAAATGCCATGTTAGTTGGAAAGTTCGTGATTACGAGAAAGTTCGTGCTTGAAGAGTTGTCTTGCGTTCTATGTGGCTTGAGTTGTCAAAGATGCAAAGATGCATGTTTCATGTGTTGATTGTATTTAATGTTGAAAAGGAATGTAATTTAAGTTTTCTAGATTATTGAAGTGATTTGGAAAAGCTAGTTTATGTATTAGTTAGAATAGCTTAACTTTAAAGCATGTTTGTATTGTTTAAAGAAAGAGTTAGAATAATCTAGTACTTGGAAATATATGTATAATTGCTGTGTTTAATTGTTGAGAACCGGGGCTCGGATGGCCTTGAGGTGGTTGAATGTTTGGACATGGTATTGGTCCACTTATATACTGTCACATGTTTGCTTTTTGCCTAGAAATAGGGGAGACTCCGTCCGTCTTTCCCTAAAAAAATTTTGCCTGGGTTTGGAATTGGGTTGTGATTAGATTGATTGATAGAACTCCCGGTCTCGAGAGGGATCGGGGTGTCACACCTAGCGGTACATGTTTGGGCCATCTCGCTGGTTCCGTTTCCCTGAAAGGATTCGTTTGCCTAGACGGTGGGCGATTACCGGCTTGGCGGCCTGGGCATAGCGAACGTGATAGCGCGTGAGTGGTGGTCGGCTTGTATCGGTCGATTGGATCCCTGCTGGAGCAGCGACGTCCACCCCTGCTTGCTTCTTCATTCGCAGGCCGAGTGCTTACGTTGCCTCGATCGGCCGACCAGTTTCCTGTGTTGCATACCTACAAAGACGACAGTCTAATGTCCCACCGTCCATCTTTCGCCTTGCGTCTGCCTTCGTGGACAACGTGGGGCGAACCCCTAAGCACGTCCCAAGTTCCACGCTGCTCGCTCCTACAAGTGCGGCAGACGTGGCCCATTGTGCGTCGCTCGATCTCTCGGATACGAGACACCACGACGGTATATGGGGTCCTTGGCCTCTCTTTGCCCGAAACCAGCGTTCGTCGCTAACCGCCTACGACGGTCGTGCGCTCGTCTCGAGCCGTCAACCTTTAGGGGACGACGTTCCTAGTGCGACGCCGGCATTGGTGAAGAATGATACCTGGTTGATCCTGCCAGTAGTCATATGCTTGTCTCAAAGATTAAGCCATGCACGTGTAAGTATAAACTAATTCAGACTGTGAAACTGCGAATGACTCATTAAATCAGTTATAGTTTGTTTGATGGTATCTACTACTCGGATAACCGTATTAATTCTAGAGCTAATACGTGTAACAAATCCCGACTTCTGGAAGCGATGCATTTATTAGATAAAAGGTCGACGCAGGCTCTGCCGTTGCTGCGATGATTCATGATAACTCGACGAATCGCACGGCCCTCGTACCGGCGACGCATCATTCAAATTTCTGCCCTATCAACTTTCGATGGTAGGATAATGGCTTACCATGGTGGTGATGGTTGACGGAGAATTAGGGTTCGATTTCGGAGAGGGAGCCTGAGAAACGGCTACCACATACAAGGAAGGCAACAGGCGTGCAAATTATCCAATCCTAACACGAGAAGGTAAGGACAATAAATAACAATACCGGGCTCAAAGAGTCTGGTAATTAGAATGAGTACAATCTAAATCCCTTAACGAGGATCCATTGAAGGGCAAGTCTGGTGCCAGCAGCCGCGGTAATTCTAGCTCCAATAGCGTATATTTAAGTTGTTGTAGTTAAAAAGCTCGTAGTTGGACTTTGGGATGGGTCGGCCGGTCCGCCTCAGGTGTGCACCGGTCGTCTCGTCCCTTCTGCGGACGATGCACTCCTAGCCTTAACTCGTCGGGTCGTGCCTCCAACGCTGTTACTTTGAAGAAATTAGAGTGCTCAAAGCAAGCCTATGCTCTGTATAAATTAGCATGGGCTAACATTATAGGATTTCGATCCTATTGAGTTGGCTTTCGAAATCAGAGTAATGATTAACAGGGATAGTCGGGGGCATTCGTATTTCATAGTCAGAGGTGAAATTCTTGGATTTATGAAAGACGAACAACTGCGAAAACATTTGCCAAGGATATTTTCATTAATCAAGAACGAAAGTTGGGGCTCGAAGACGATCAGATACCATCCTAGTCTCAGCCATAAACGATGCAGACCAGGGATCAGCTGATGTTGCTTTTAGGACTCCGCCGGCACCTTATGAGAAATCAAAGTTTTTGGGTTCCAAGGGGAGTATGGTCGCAAGGCTGAAACTTAAAGGAATTAACGGAAGGGCACCACCAAGAGTGGAGCATGTGGCTTAATTTGACTCAACACGGGGAAACTTACCAGGTCTAGACATAGTAAGGATTGATAGACTGAGAGCTCTTTCTTGATTCTATGGGTAGTGGTGCATGGCCATTCTTAGTTGGTGGAGCGATTTGTCTGGTTAATTCCGTTAACGAAAGAGACCTCAGCCTATTAACTAGCTATGCGAAGGTATCCCTCCGCAGCTAGCTTCTTAGAGGGACTACGACCTTTTAGGCCGTGGAAGTTTGAGGCAAAAACAGGTGTGTGATGCCCTTAGATGTTCTGGGCTACACACGCGTTACATTGATGTATTCAACGAGTCTATAGCCTTGGTCAACAAGCCCGATTAATCTTTGAAATTTCATCATGATGGGTATAGATCATTGCAATTGTTGGTCTTGAACAAGGAATTCCTAGTAAGTCCAAGTCAACAGCTTGTGTTGACTACATCCTTGCCCTTTGTACATACCGCCCGCCACTCCTACCGATTGAATGATCTGGTAAATTGTTCGGATCGCGGCGACGTGGGCGGTTCGCTACCCGCGATGTCATGAGAAGTCCACTGAACCTTATCATTTAGAGGAAGGAAAAATCGTAACATGGTTTCCATAGGTGAACCTGCAGAAGGATCATTGTCGAACCTTGCGAAGGCAGAACGACTTGCGAACCTGGGTAAACAACGCGGGGCCGACGCGGGGTAGGCGGCTCATCCCCAGCCTGCTTGTTGGTCCCGAGTCGGGGTGAACGCCCCGCAAACAACTAACCCCGGCGCCAAGGAAAATGAAAAATGGGTGCCAGCCTATCCCTGTCCCGTCCACGGTGTGCCGGGTTAGGCCTCGGTTGCTTACAAAATTAAAATGACTCTCGACAATGGATATCTCGGCTCTCGCATCGATGAAGAACGTAGCGAAGTGCGTTACTTGGTATGAATTGCAGAATCCCATGAACAATCGAGTCTTTGAATGCAAGTTGCGCCCGAAGCCGTTAGGCCAAGGGCACGTCGTCTTAGGCATCAAGCATCGTGTCGCCCCCCACCCCGCACCCCAACACTGGATGGCCGGGTTCGTGCATAGGGACGGATTGCGGCCTTTCATGTCTCAAGGCTCGATTGGCTGAAATGCGAGTATGGCGCGACGGACAACACGACAAGTGGTGGTTGGTCTATTCAACTCGCGAGTTGTCGTGCGTCGCCCATTGCGCGCGCGGAATTGAAGATAGACCCTCTAGTGCTGTGCGCTACGACCGCGACCCCAGCTCTGGAGGGATTACCCGCTGAGTTTAAGCATATCAATAAGCAGAACAAAAGAAAAATACAAGGATTCTCTTAGTAACTGCGAGCGAACCGGGAACAGCCTAGCTTGAGAATGGGGTGGCTCCGTCATCCGAATTATAGTCTGGAGAAGCGTCCTCAGCAGCGGACTGGGCCCAAGTCCCCTGGAAAGGGGCTCCAGAGAGGGTGGAACCCCGTCGTGCTCGGACCCTGTCACACCACGAGGTGTTGTCGGCGAGTCAGGTTATTTGCGAATGCAGCCCTAAGCGGGCGGTAAATTCCGTCCAATGCTAAATACGGGCGAGAGACCGATAGCGAACAAGTACCGCGAGGGAAAGATGAAAAGGATTTTGAAAAGAGAGTCAAAGAGTGCTTGAAATTGTCGGAAGGAAAGCGGATGGGGGCTGACGATGTGCCCCGGTCGTATCCGGAATGGCGAGAGCCGGTCTGCCAATAAGCTCGGGTCACGGACCAGAGCAGATTGGGGTAGCGGCCAAAGCCCGGGCGGTAGATATGCCGGCGAAATGCCGTCGCCACGATCGTGGCGGGGCAGCGCGCGCCTTCGGCCTGCTTCGACATCTGCGCGCTCCCAGTGCTGGCTTGCGGGCTCCCCATTCGACCCGTCTTGAAACACGGACCAAGGAGTCTGACATGTGTGCGAGTCAACAGGTGCGTAAACCCGCAAGGCGTATGGAAGCTGATTTGCGGGATCCCCCCCGGCGAGTGCACCGCGACCGACCTTGATCTTTTGAGAAGGGTTCGAGTGCGAGCATATCTGTCGGGACCCGAAAGATGGTGAACTATGCTTGAGCTGGGCGAAGCCAAAGGAAACTCTGGTAGAGGCCCGCAATGATACTGATGTGCAAATCATTCATCTGACTTAGGTATAGGGACGAGAGACTAATCGAACCATCTAGTAGTTGGTTCCCTCTAAAGTTTCCCTCAAGATAGCTGGAGCTCGCGTGCGAGTTCTATTGGGTAAAGCCAATGATTAGAGGCATCGGGGGCGCAACACCCTCCACCTATTCTCAAACTTTAAATAGGTAGGACAGCGCGGTTGCTTTGTTGAGCCGCGCCACAAAATCAAGAGCTCCAAGTAGGCCATTTTGGTAAGCAGAACTGGCGATGCGGGATAAACTGGAAGCCGGGTTACAGTGCCTAACTGTGCACTAACCTAGATCCCACAAAGGGCGTTGGTCGATTAAGACAGCAGGACGGTGGTCATGGAAGTCGAAATCCACTAAGGAATGTGTAACAACTCACCTGCCGAATCAACTAGCCCCAAAAATGGATGGCGCTTAAGCGCGCGACCTATACCCAGCCGTTGGGGCAAGTGCCAAGCCCCGATGAGTAGGAGGGCGCGGCGGTCGCCGCAAAACCAATAGTGTGAGCCTGGGCGGAGCGACCGTCGGTACAGATCTTGGTGGTAGTAACAAATATTCAAATGAGAACTTTGAAGGCCGAAGAGGGGAAAGGTTCCATATGAACGGCACTTGCACATGGGTTTGTCAATCCTAAGGGTCGGGGGAAGCCCAACAAATAGCGTATTCCGCGCGTGCACCGAAAGGGAATTGAGTTGAAATTCCTGAACCGGGACGTGGCAGTTGACAGCAATGTTAGGATGTCCGGAGACGTTGCTGGGGCCTCGGGAAGAGTTATCTTTTATGTTTAACAGCCTGCCCATCCTAGAAACAGCTCAGCCGGAGGTAGGGTCCAGCAACTAGAAGAGCACTGCACATCGCGTGATGTCTAGTGCGCCCCCGGTGGCCCTTGAAAATCTGGAGAACAGAGTGCCGTCCACGCCCGGTCGTACTCATAACTGCATAAGGTCTCCAAGGTGAACAGCCTCTGGTCGACGGAACAATGTAGGCAATGGAAGTCGGCAAAATGGATCCGTAACTTCGGGAAAAGGATTGGCTCTGAGGGCTGGGCACGAGGGTCCCATTTCTGAACTTGTCAACTGTCGGAGGATTGCTCGAGCTGCTCCCGCGGCGAGAACAGGTCGCCGCATACCAACCGGGGGACGGACTGGGAACAGCTCCCTTGGGGGCCTTCCTCCGTCATCGAACAGCCAACTAGTACGGACAAGGAGAATCTTACTGTTTAATTTAAACAAAGCATTGCGATGGTCCCTGTAGATGCTCATGCAATGTGATTTCTGCCCAGTGCTCTGAATGTCAAAGTGAAGAAATTCAACCAAGCACGGGTAAACGGCGGGAGTAACTATGACTCTCTTAAGGTAGCCAAATGCCTCGTCATCTAATTAGTGATGCGCTTGAATGGATTAACGAGATTCCCACCGTCCCTGTCTATTATCCATCGAAACCACAGCCAAGGGAACGGGCTTGGTAGAATTAGTGGGGAAAGAAGAACTTGTTGAGCTTGACTCTAGTTTGACTTTATGAAATGACTTGAGAGGTGTAGGATAAGTAGGAGCCGAAAGGCGTAAGTGAAATACCACTACTTTTAACATTATTTTACTTATTTCATGAATCGGAGGCGGGGCACTGCCCCTCCATTTGGTCCCAAGGCTCGCTCTGTGGGCCGATCCAGGCGAAAGACATTGTCAGGTGGGGTGTTTGGCTGGAGCAGCACATCTATTAAAAAATAATGCAGGTGTCCTAAGATAAGCTGAACGAGAACAGAAATCTCGTGTGGAACAAAAGGGTAAAAGCTCGTTTGATTCTGATTTCCAGTGCGAATACGAACCGTGAAAGCGTGGCCTAACGATCCTTTCGACCTTCGAAATTTGAAGCTAGAGGTGTTAGCAAAGTTACCACAGGGATAATTGGCTTGTGGCAGCCAAGCATTCATAGCGATGTTGCTTTTTGATCCTTCGATGTCGGCTCTTCCTATCTTTGTGAAGTAGAATTCACCAAGTGTTGGATTGTTCACCCATCAATAGGGAACGTGAGCTGGGTTTAGATCATCGTGAGATAGGTTAGTTTTATACTACTGATAACAGTGTCGCAATAGTAATTCAACCTAGTACGAGAGACACCGTTGATTCGCACAATTGGTCATCGCGCTTGGTTGAAAAGCCAATGGCACGAAGCTACCGCACGCTGGATTATGACTGAACGCCTCTAAGTCAGAATTCGGGCTAGAAGCGATGTGCTCGCCCACCGCCCGTTCACCGACCCGTAGAAGGGCCTCCGGTCCCCAAGGGCATGTGTCGTTGGCTAAGCCGTCGCGACGGAAGCGTCGTGCCGGCCGCCTTGAAGTACAATTCCCATCGAGCGGCTAGTAAAATCCTTTGCAGACGACTTAAATACGTGACGGGGTATTATAAGTGGCAGAGTGGCCTTGCTGCCACGATCGACTGAGATTCAGCCCTTTGTCGCTCTGATTCGTCCCTCTCCCCTTCTCACCTATCTCCACCCCATCCGCAATCCAATCACATCCTATCCCATCAACCAACACTATTTTCCCTAAATGGGCCAAAAGGTTCGACGCCCTATGCTGGTCCCCAAGTGTGTCTCCAAGTGCCTAAGTAAGTCATAAGTTGTAACCCAAGTGTCGACGCACAAATGCCCAAGTGTTGCCAAGTGCTCTGCGCCCAAGCCCGAATAATATCAGCCTAAGTTAGTTTGCCACGAACGCTGCGTGCATAAGTGCCGTCGCAAGTGTCGTGGGGTTTCGAGGCAACGATGATGCCCAATTATGCCCAAGTGCTAAGTGCTATGCCCAAGAATGCCCAAGTGTTAAGTGCTATGTGTTATGCCGAAGGATGCCCAAGTGCTATGTGCTATGCCGAAGGATGCCCAAGTGCTATGTGCTATGACCAAGGATGCCCAAGTGCTATACCCAATGATGCCCAAGTATCGACGTCATAAGTTTTAGATGTCGACGCGCGAATGCCCAAAGTGTTATAGCAAGTGCTATGTGCTATGCCCAATGATACCCAAGTGCTATGTGCAATGCCCATTGATGACCAAGTGCTATGTGCTATGACCAAGGATGCCCAAGTGCCATGCCCAATGATGCCCAAGTCTTGATGTCATAAGTTTTAAGTGTCGACGTGCAAATGCCCAAAGTGTTATACCCAAGTGCTATATGCTATACCCAATGATGCCCAAGTGCTATGTGCTATGCCCATTGATGCCCAAGTGCTATGTGCACCCAAGCTCTAAGCCCAAGTGCAATGTGCACCGAAGTGCTATGCCCAATGATGCCTAAGTGCTATGTGCTATGCCCAAGTGCTAACGGGCCCACTGCCGGCCGACTCCGCACGTCACCTCGAGTGCCCAAGTATTAGACAGCCTATGCTTGCTTCGTAAGAGATGGCAAAAAATTTGAATCCAACCTTGTGTGTTGCTGGCCGACTGAGGTGCCTAACGTTCTTCCCTTAGCATTAACGGTGACTGAGGTTATGTTGCCCCTATCTTCGGTACGGCTGGGCACGTTGGTGAACGGTTGCGGCATGGCTACCCACGGTGTTGCACGATGGCGCACGATTGGGCCTCGGATGGGGCAAGTACTTAGGGCACGTACTTGAGGCCTCGGATGAGCCATAGCTTGGAACGCAGTTAAGGCATGGCTTGGCAAGGTTGATGTGCAGTGGGGTCACGCATCGGGCACGATAGGGCAAGCAGTTGGGCGACGATGCTGCAAGAAGGTGCGTGCATGCCGCACGAAGGTGCCCGCTCATAAGGCGAGTTGGTATGCGCATGGGGTGCGAATGTGCGAGCATAGGCCGCGGATGTGTGCGCATTGGCCACAGATGCGCGCTCATGGGCAAGGCTATAGCGCGCATGGGGCACCCATGCCGCGCAATGGTGCGCGCATGGGGCACCAATGCCACTCGATGGTGCACTCGTGGGGCGCCCATGTTGGGCCATGGTGCGCGCATGAGGCACCCACGCTGGACCATGGTGCGCGCATGGTGCGAGTTGGTATGCACATGGGGCGCGGATGTGAGAGCATAGGCTGGGGATGTGTACTCATTGGTCATAGATTCGCGTGCATGGGCAAGGTTATAGCGAGCAAGGGGCGCCCATACCGCACGATGGTACACGCATGGGACTCCCATGCCGCACGATGGTGAGTGCAAAGGGATCCCATGCCGCTCGATGGTGCATGCATGGGGATCCAATGTCGCACGATGGTGCGTGCATATGGTGCCCATACAGTGTGATATTGAGCGCATGGGGCGCCCATGACGCGAGATGGTGCGCGCGTATGGGGCGCCTATGTGGCGCGATGCAACACGTTAGTGTGCTCATGGCGCACCCATGCCATGCGATGGTGTGCGCATACGGCGCCCATGACGAGTGCATGGGGCACGCATGCCGCATGTTGGAGCACGCATGGGACGCCCATGCCACGGAATGGTGCTCATATGTGGCGCCCATGTAGCGCGCATGGGGCGCCAATGCACCACGCTGGTGCACGCATACGGCGCCCCTGCCCTGCACTGGTGCACCCATGCTACGCTGTTGGGGCACGGAAGGGGTACTTGTTTGGTGCACGGTAGGGGTACTATAGGGCTACGCTTGGGATACGATGGGGGACAGCTTGGGCACTACTTGGGGATGTTGGGCACGACGGGCAATGGGCGCCCATGCCCCGCACTGGTGCACGCATGCGGCGCCCATGCCCCATGCTGGTGCACGCATGCGGCGCTGATGAGGCACGCAAGGGGCACTGGTTTGGTGCACGGTAGGGGCACTATGGGGATACACTTGGGAGACGATGGGTGACGGCTTGGGCACTACTTTGGGACGTTGGGCACGACGGGCGATGTTAGACCTTCTGGGGTATTAAGGGCTATGAGTAATGTTTTATAACACAAATGTGGACATTGATGTGCTTTTAGAATTGGTTTCCGAATCTACGAAGTAGTCTTAACAATGACCCTTCCCGATAAATATTTCGTCACATTTGGGAGGTGAATTAGATTAATCGGTTTCTCAATCCATGCAAACAAATTTTTCACACCAAATATCATCTAAATGAATTAATTTATTAATTAAAATGAATTTTCTAGAATTTTTTTATGAATTTTCCCAATTTTTCATAATTATGTAAGGATAATAAAAATTATTTTTGATTCCTAATGGTTCCAAAAAAAAAATTTCACAACAAATATTACCAAAATAAATTAATGTACGAATTAATATAAAATTTCCAGAATTTTCTAGTATTTTTTCTGATTTTTCCCTATTTATCGCAATTATTAAATATTTAAAATTATTTTTTCAAAAAAAATAATCTTGAAGCATTTGAGTATCATATCCTAACAATGAGCAGCAACTTGGGTACGAAGATCATGCCTAATGGGGGCTCTAATAGTGTAAAACACCCATTATGAATCTCTGGCAAAATGTACGCTACTGTTGTCACTTGGGTTTTTGCATCTAAATGTACTATAGGGGGGCATGTGGTGTCAAGCCCCTTAGTCGAGGTCTATGCAGGGGGACGTTGTAGGCACTTCGTGGTATATTGTGGGCTATATCGTGGGTTATATTGTGGGCGGGAATGCCTACCGAGTGAATGACGCTGGGGTATTGCATTGCATACCTGTGCGTCAAGGCCGTGCCACCCCCGCCCTGCGTCCCCCAACATGTCCCTCAGCGCGGCACCAGGATCGCTAATGAGGAACGTGGTAGCTTCCCTAGCCCCTCATTATCTATCTTGGTGCCGTAGCACAATCAGCATCATTTGAACGGCTAATGAGGGAGTGAGTGGTTGCCAAAGCACAAAACTAGCTATCCTTGTGCCGCCGGCTAGGCACACGTTGGGGGACATTCCCATCCCCTGACGTGTCATTGGGCCTGCACGATGCGCGAATCGCCTAGCACACGAAGCTATGGCTGTTGTCGAGTGGATACGCACGGCCATGGTACAATGTCGTGGCAATCCAAGCACCGTGTGGGCTTGGGTGACTCTTGGGGGACGGTGGGGGCATGCATGATGCGTGAATCGCCTGGCACACGTGGCATTGGCTTTTGTTAAGCAACGATGCAGATATTGTGATGAGACAGTTGTTGATGCTTCAATGTCGTGGCAATCCAAGCACTATACAGCCTTGAAGCCGACCACTGGTTGGTTCTGACGGGCCTGTACGATGCGCGAATTGCCTAGCACACGACGCCATGGTCCTCGGTGATTATAATGTGACGAACATGGTCTAGTGTCGTGGCGATCTAAGCACCGTGTGGGTAACAAGTTTTCTTGTCCCGTTCCGTGCATGTGGGTGCATATAGGAGGACGGTAGGGGATTGCGCGAAGCACGAATCGCCTAGCACATGGCCTTGGCTTTCGTTAAGTGACGATGAGAGCGTTGCGATGAGACGATGGCTAGAGCTTCACTGTCATGGCGATCCATGTACCATGCTACATCGAAGCCGTCCCACGGTGTGTTGCCACGGGCCTGCACGATGCGCGAATTGCCAAGCACACGACGCTATGCGTGCACCAACGTGGTGCATTGGCGCCCCTGCCCTGCACTGGTGCACGCATGCTACGCTGTTGGGGCACGGAAGGGGTACTTGTTTGGGGCACGGCAGAGGTACTATAGGGCTACGCTTGGGAGACGATGGGGGACAGCTTGGGCACTACTTGGGGATGTTGGGCACGACGGGCAATAGGCGCCCATGCCCCGCACTGGTGCACGCATGTGGCGCCCATGCCCCGCGCTGGTGCACGTATGGAGCGCTGATGGGGCACGCAAGGGGCACTTGTTTGGTGCACGGTAGGGGTACTATAGGGGTACGCTTGGGAGACGATGGGTGACGGCTTGGGCACTACTTGGGGACGTTGGGCACGACGGGCGATGTTAGACCTTCTGGGGTATTAAGGGCTATGAGTAATGTTTTATAACACAAATGTGGACATTGATGTGCTTTTAGAATTGGTTTCCGAATCTACGAAGTAGTCTTAACAATGACCCTTCCCGATAAATATTTCGTCACATTTCGGAGGTGAATTAGATTAATCGGCTTCTCAATCCAAGCAAACAAATTTTTCACACCAAATATCATCTAAATGAATTAATTTATTAATTAAAATGAATTTTCTAGATTTTTTTAAGAATTTTCCCAATTTTTCATAATTATGTAAGGATAATAAAAATTATTTTTGATTCCTAATGGTTCCAAAAAAAAAAATTTCACAACAAATATTACCAAAATAAATTAATGTACGAATTAATATAAAATTTCCAGAATTTTCTAGTATTTTTTCTTATTTTTCCCTATTTATCGCAATTATTAAATATTTAAAATTATTTTTTCAGAAAAAATAATCTTGAAGCATTTGAGTATCATATCCTAACAATGAGCAGCAACTTGTGTACGAAGATCATGCCTAATGGGGGCTCTAATAGTGTAAAACACCCATTATGAATCTCTGGCAAAATGTACGCTACTGTTGTCACTTGGGTTTTTGCATCTAAATGTACTATAGGGGGGCATGTGGTGTCAAGCCCCCTGGTCGAGGTCCATGCAGGGGGACGTTGTAGGCACTTCGTGGTATATTGTGGGCTATATCGTGGGTTATATTGTGGGCGGGAATGCCTACCGAGTGAATGACGCTGGGGTATTGCTTTGCATACCTGTGCGTCAAGGCCGTGCCACCCCCACCCCGCGTCCCATAACATGTCCCTCAGCGCGGCACCAGGATCGCTAATGAGGAACGTGGTAGCTTCCCTAGCCCCTCATTATCTATCTTGGTGCCGTAGCACAATCAGCATCATTTGGATGGCTAATGAGGGAGTGAGTGGTTGCCAAAGCACGAAACTAGCTATCCTTGTGCCGCCGGCTAGGCACACGTTGGGGGACATTCCCGTCCCCTGACGTGTCATTGGGCTTGCACGATGCGCGAATCGCCTAGCACACGAAGCTATGGCCGTTGTCGAGTGGATACGCACGGCCATGGTACAATGTCGTGGCAATCCAAGCACCATGTGGGCTTGGGTGACTCTTGGGGGACGGTGGGGGCATGCATGATGCGTGAATCGCCTGGCACACGTGGCATTGGCTTTTGTTAAGCAACGATGCGGATGTTGTGATGAGACGATTGTTGATGCTTCAATGTCGTGGCAATCTAAGCACTATACAGCCTTGAAGCCGACCCCTGGTTGGTTCTGACGGGCCTGTGCGATGCGCGAATTGCCTAGCACACGACGCCATGGTCCTCGGTGAGTCATAATGCGACGAACATGGTCTAGTGTCGTGGCGATCTAAGCACCGCGTGGGTAACAAGTTTTCTTGTCCCGTTCCGTGCATGCGGGTGCATATAGGAGGATGGTAGGGGACTACACGATGCACGAATCGCCTAGCACACGGCCTTGGCTTTCGTTAAGTGACGATGAGAGCGTTGCGATGAGATGATGGCTAGAGCTTCACTGTCATGGCGATCCATGTACCATGCTACATCGAAGCCGTCCCACGGTGTGTTCCCACGGGCCTGCACGATGCACGAATTGCCAAGCACACGACGCTATGCGTGCACCAGCGTGGTGCATTGGCGCCCCTGCCCTGTGCTGGTGCACGCATGCTACGCTGTTGGGGCACGGAAGGGGTACTTGTTTGGTGCACGGCAGGGGTACTATAAGGCTACGCTTGGGAGACGATGGGGGACAGCTTGGGCACTACTTGGGGATGTTGGGCACGACGGGCAATGGGTGCCCATGCCCCACACTGGTGCACGCATGCGGCTCCCATGCCCCGCGCTGGTGCACTCATGGGGCGTTGATGGGGCACGGAAGGGGCACTGGTTTGGTGCACGGTAGGGGCACTATGGGGGTACGCTTGGGAGACGATAGGTGACGGCTTGGGTACTACTTGGGGACGTTGGGCACGACGGGCGATGTTAGACCTTCTGGGGTAATAAGGGCTATGAGTAATGTTTTATAACACAAATGTGGACATTGATGTGCTTTTAGAATTGGTTTCCGAATCTACGAAGTAGTCTTAACAATGACCCTTCCCGATAAATATTTCGTCACATTTGGGAGGTGAATTAGATTAATCGGCTTCTCAATCCATGCAAACAAATTTTTCACACCAAATATCATCTAAATGAATTAATTTATTAATTAAAATGAATTTTCTAGATTTTTTTATGAATTTTCCCAATTTTTCATAATTATGTAAGGATAATAAAAATTATTTTTGATTCCTAATGGTTCCAAAAAAAAATTTCACAACAAATATTACCAAAATAAATTAATGTACGAATTAATATAAAATTTCCAGAATTTTCTATTATTTTTTTCTGATTTTTCCCTATTTATCGCAATTATTAAATATTTAAAATTATTTTTTCAGAAAAAATAATCTTGAAGCATTTGAGTATCATATCCTAACAATGAGCAGCAACTTGGGTACGAAGATCATGCCTAATGGGGGCTCTAATAGTGTAAAACACCCATTATGAATCTCTGGCAAAATGTACGCTACTGTTGTCACTTGGGTTTTTGCATCTAAATGTACTATAGGGGGGCATGTGGTGTCAAGCCCCCTAGTCGAGGTCCATCCAGAGGGACGTTGTAGGCACTTCGTGGTATATTGTGGGCTATATCGTGGGTTATATTGTGGGCGGGAATGCCTACCGAGTGAATGACGGCGGGGTATTGCATTGCATACCTGTGCGTCAAGGCCGTGCCACCCCCGCCCCGCGTCCCCCAACATGTCCCTCAGCGCGGCACCAGGATCGCTAATGAGGAACGTGGTAGCTTCCCTAGCCCCTCATTATCTATCTTGGTGCCGTAGCACAATCAGCATCATTTGGATGGCTAATGAGGGAGTGAGTGGTTGCCAAAGCACAAAACTAGCTATCCTTGTGCCGCCGGCTAGGCACACGTTGGGGGACATTCCCGTCCCCTGACGTGTCATTGGGCCTGCACGATGCGCGAATCGCCTAGCACACGAAGCTATGGCCGTTGTCGAGTGGATACGCACGGCCATGGTACAATGTCGTGGCAATCCAAGCACCATGTGGGCTTGGGTGACTCTTGGGGGACGGTGTGGGCATACATGATGCGTGAATCGCCTGGCACACGTGGCATTGGCTTTTGTTAAGCAACGATGCGGATGTTGCGATGAGATGATTGTTGATGCTTCAATGTCGTGGCAATCCAAGCACTATACAGCCTTGAAGCCGACCCCTGGTTGGTTCTGACAGGCCTGTGCGATGCCCGAATTGCCTAGCACACGACGCCATGGTCCTCGGTGAGTCATAATGCGATGAACATGGTCTAGTGTCGTGGCGATCTAAGCACCGCGTGGGTAACAAGTTTTCTTGTCCCGTTCCGTGCATGCGGGTGCATATAGGAGGACGGTAGGGGACTGCGCGATGCACGAATCGCCTAGCACACGGCCTTGGCTTTCGTTAAGTGACGATGAGAGCGTTGCGATGAGATGATGGATAGAGCTTCACTGTCATGGCGATCCATGTACCATGCTACATCGAAGCCGTCCCACGATGTGTTCCCACGGGCCTGCACGATGCGCGAATTGCCAAGCACACGACGCTATGGTCCTCGCTGAGTCGTAATGCGATGGACATGTTCTAGTGTCGTGGCGATCCAAGCACCGCGAGGGCAAAAAGTTTGCTTGTCTCGTTCTGTGCGTGCGGGAGCATGTAGGGGGACGGTGGGGGACTGCGCGATGAGCGAATCGCCTAGCACACGACCTTGGCTTTCACTAAGTAATGACACGAGCGTTGCGATGAGACGATGGCTAGAGCTTCAATGTTGTGGCGATCCAATCACCGTGCTGCCTCGAAGCTGTCCCACTGTGTGTTCGCACGGGCCTGATTTCCAGTAGGAATACGAACCGTGAAAGCGTGGCCCAACGATCCTTTAGACCTTCGGAATTTGAAGCTAGAGGTGTTAGAAAAGTTACCATAGGGAGAATTTTTTTGTGGCAGCCAAGCATTCATAGCGACGTTGCTTTTTGATCTTTCGATGTCGGCTCTTCCTATCATTGTGAAGCAGAATTCACCAAGTGTTGGATTGTTCACCCACCAATAGGGAACGTGAGCTGGGTTTAGAACGTCGTGAGACAGGTTAGTTTTACCCTACTGATGACAGTGTCGTAATAGTAATTCAACCTAGTACGAGAGGAACAATTGATTCATACAATTAGTCATCACGCTTGGTTGAAAAGCCAGTGGCGCGAAGCTACCATGCGCTGGATTATGACTGAACGACACTAAGTCAGAATCCGGGCTAGAAGTGACGAGCTCGCCTGCTGCCCGTTCACCGACCCGCAATAGGGGCCTCCGGTCCCAAAGGGCAAGTGTCGTTGGCCAAACCGTCGAGACGGAAGCATCGCGTTGGCCGCCTTGAAGTATAATTCCTATCGAGCAGCTAGTAGAATCCTTTGCAAATGACTTAAATACACCGGTTGGTGGCAGAGTGGCCTTGCTGCCACGATCCACTGAGATTCAGCCGTTTGTCACTCCGATTCGTCCCTCCCCCCTTCTCTCCTATCTCCGCCCTATCCGCAATCCAATCCCATCACATCCCATCAACCAACACTATTTCCCCCAAACGGGCCAAAAGGTTCGACGCCCTATGCCGCTTCCCAAGTGCGTCTTCAATTTACTAAGTCAGTCAAGTGTCGATGGACGAATGCCCAAATGTTGCCAAGTGCTCTGCGCCCAAGTCCGAATAACATTAGCCCAAGTTAGTTTGCCATGCTCGCTGCGTACATAAGTGCCACCGCAAGTGTTGTGGGGTTTCGAGCCAACGATGATGCCCAATTATGCTCAAGTGCTAAGTTCTATGCCCAAGGATGCCCAAGTGCTAAGTGTTATGCCCAAGGATGCCCAAGTACTATGTGTTATGCCCAAGGATGCCCAAGGATTCCCAAGTGCTATGTGCCATGCCCAAGGATGCCCAAGTGCTATGTGCTATGACCAAGGATGCCCAAGTGCTATACCCAATGATGCCCAAGTGTCGACGTCATGAGTTTTAAGTGTCGACGCGCGAATGCCCAAAGTGTTATACCCAAGTGCTATGTGTTATGCCAAATGATACCCAAGTGCTATGTGCTATGCCCATTGATGCCCAAGTGCTATGTGCACCCAAGCTTTATGCCCAAGTGCTATGTGTACCCAAGTGCTATGCCCAATGATGCCTAAGTGCTATGTGCTATGCCCCAGTGCTAACGGGCCCACTACCGGCCGACCCCGCGCATCGCCTCGAGTGCCCAAGTGTTAGTTAGCCTATGCTTGCTTCGTAAGAGATGGCAAAAAATTTGAATCCGACCTTGTGTACTGCCGCCCCGCCGAGGTGCCTAATGTTCTTCCCTTAGCATTAACGGTAACTGAGGTTATGTTGCCCCTATCTTAGGCACGACTGGGCACGTTGGTGAACGGTTGCGGAACGGCTGCACATAGTTTTGCGTAGTCTCACGGTTTTGGCCAAAACTCCTAAGTCCGACCTCCAAATGCAGCGAGGTGTGTTCCTAGATTTAAAGCACTCATTAAGATTCAATTTGAAATTTGGTTAATTGAATTTGGTGGTTATTTTCTTGGTTAAATGAATGAGGAAAATAGCCTAATGTAGTGGGGTTTTTGCTTGACAATATGCTTTAAATCATGTTCTAACTTTACTTAAGGTATTTAATGTTAGGAATTGTGGAAATTAGAAGTGGTGTGGGCTATTTTGGTTGGTTGGGGAATGACACCTTATTAGAATGGTATCAGAGCTTAGTTTACTAACTAGGCATTAGTCGGGTTGAACTCTCGGACCATGGGTAGAAGCCCTAAGGTAATTATGATGTCTTGTTTATATGTGTTAATGTGTGCTAATGTGCTTTAATTGCTTTGAGCATTGAATATCATGTGCCTTTGTCGACCATATGTATTATGTGTCATGCACACCAACACGTTAGTGCCCTCAATAATGCATGCATACTTTTATACTCCTTCCTTGATACATGTGCATGTTATATAACCATGAATGACTGTTTATACACATATATAGTTAGGATTAGAACTTCCCGGAAAGTGAATTTATGTAGGAAGAACGAATAGGCTCGGTTAGAGATTTCTTGCATCTTCACAGGTACTCGATGGATCATATGTATTATTGGATATGCATATATAAAATGCGTAGCACATGTATAATTGTTGAGGTAAAGTTATCTCCTTCTATTTGGAATGCCCATACCTGTGATTAAGTTATCAATTTTGTAGCTATGAAGTTCTTCATTCCGTTAAACCGTTCTTCTAATTGTTGTTCAAGTATAAAGGTGAAGGACATACAACTTTTCTTAGATATAAGAGTATACTAATAGACATGTGGAGTAGTGTATATATATTCATATGCTTATAATGGAAGTTTGACTTAGGAGTTGCTTTTGAATCAAATTCTTATATCTTAAATTGGTGTAATAGACTATTTATATGATTGAATCCTTACTTGATTGGAATCAAGCATTGATGATTCTAATATGGTGTATACTAGCGAGTTTCAAGTTCACTAAATGGTAAGATCGTGACCTAGAAATTAATAGATGAATTCATGAAAGTTGACGATAGTTACTTTTAAGGGTTAGATTATTAAGATGTGGATAGTGTGTTTAAGTGACTTAACAATGGATAACCTCAAGACATGTAGGCAACCCTGGAGACTGAATTTAACAAGGTTGATGATTCTTTTGTATAACAAGATATATGGATGTTGGAATCGAGGAATTCACGTAGCTAGAACTTTTGTTCGGAAGACTACACCTAAAATGTTAGGTCGAATAGAAGTGTAAGGTATTGACTTATGCATTAGACGACAAATGTTGCTAAAGGTCCTAAGTTGGATATTAGTGATATTAAGAATCATGGTATTAATTTGGTGCCCCCTCGGATTTAGTGGTGATTATGCAAAGTAAGTCTTTCTACACACTCGTTATTTGGACACCCTAGAGGATGTTAGGAAGCATATATCTGTAAGTAATACCGATGGACCTAGTGTAAACAGCATGGAAGTTAGATTAAAGCATCTAGCTACAAAGTGGAGTCATTAGGGTATGATTAGTAATCTTAAATAGCTAATAGTGAGTATGCATGATGATTCACGGTAAACCCTAGGACCGAAGGTCGATGAGCCCTGATGCTCTTAGCTAGTTGAACATGTAATTGAGGAGAGTAAGATTTCATATAGTTAAGATAGAGATGAATTAGAGTCATGATGACCCAAGAGACTGATGTTAGAGCACCGTATTTATGTGCCCCATTTCACGTCTAGAAACTAGCTGTTGGTAAACATCAAATCGTGGTCGTTGAATAGAGGGATAGATCTTGTGGTGATAGTTAAATGAGCGGTTGATTACCTTTGAATTTCTATTAGGTTATATTGAAGGATGCCTTGTGGTCATAATTCTTATGTTGATATAGCCTTGAAGTTATTTCATGTAACAAGCTACTTGGATTAGTATGGTAAGTATGTTATGAGCTAGATCATTTCGGTACCCATTTATAGTCCTGGGATTGTTGTTGTACGACCGGTAACCTAGTGGAGCATTGATATCACTTACATGGTTGTGGCTTTAGCTTAGTAACACTAATGTTGAAGATATATTGGCAGGCATTAAGTGTTTGAAGGAATGACTAGATCTCTAAGTGAGTAGGACCATTGTCTTCTTAAGTATGATGTAACATTGGATTGAGGTGAGTGGAATTTATTTGAGGTTGAAACTATTTGTCTTAGGAGTCTTGGTTAAGATTAAAAGAAATTATGAAGCCTAATGACTTGAAGATAGAGATTTGAATAAGGAAATAAATTGTGGATCACAAGTTGATGAAATTTACTTGTAAGAGTTGAGCTACTGCAATATGATTAGTTTACCCATGCAATTTCGATGGCAATTTGTTAGTGGTACTTAATAAACCTTAGAGTTTGAGTTTAACGAATCCTAACGGTCTTTCTCCTTGATTACGAGCGTGAAGGGCAACGAAGCTGGGAAAGAATGTCGGTGAATAGGAGTCTGTAACCGGGAGACTAGTCATTAGAAGATTTGCAAATCTAATTTACCTACGAGATAAGGACTATGATACTGTCGATAGATGACGACTTGAGATGGATTAGTTTGTTTGGTGAGTTCTTCCTGAAAATAGGGTCATATTGTGGAAATGATCCATAACATGTGTATGTCCTACGTGTTAACAATTTTGAAGCTAGTAGCTATGATATGTAAATCAGATATAGACCTATCATCTTGAAATTAGTGTATGTCACCATAGGATTGTGGTATTATTGTGATATTCCTTTTGAGGTGTGAATACAAGATTGACATGACATAAGTTATGATTTTGGAGTTATAGTTATATTATTAGAATACCGACGCAGCTTTGATGACTATGTTTGGAGTTTCTAACCTTAGTTAATGAACTTGACCTTAAGATCAAATGGAAAAAATAGAGTCGTTCAAAGAAACGAACTGTAAATGTAGGGGTCACACCGAATTAAATGATTGGAGAAACTTAGGAAGTGAATTAGTTGTGGTAAGAGAGATCACAGAACACGGGACGAACCGGAGTGGGAAAAATAACACAAGTCAGAATTCATCTAAATGACCTCAACAAGTAAGAATGAATTTCGGGACGAAATTCTTTTAAGGAGGAGATGATGTGAGGTCCGACCCCGAATAACGTGTCTTATCTCGATTTGCGTACCTTAGACCCAGAATTATATGATCGACCTTGGATTACATGCTTTGTCTTGGTTTTTGTACATGCCTCGTCATACGTGCCTTGATCTAAAATTGTGTGCCCTAATCCTCGATTTACGTGTGATACCTCGATTCGTGTGCCCTAACCTTGAACTGCATGCCTTAACTTGATATAGAGTCATGCCTTGATTTAAGTGCATTGCATTGAATTACATGCCTTGCTTTGGTTTACATGCATTCACTTAGGGTTGCGTGTATTTACCTTGGAATCTGTGCATTTGTCTTGAAGTTCGTGCCTTATCTCGTAGTGCATGCCCTAGACCTAGGAAAGCATGCCTGCACGCTAATCAATAAATATTCCTGCACAAAATACTAGACAATAAAATAATCCTACACAATCCACTAACCAATATTAAACTCCCTAATTCAAATCCTACAAACTCCACTAACTATAAAATAACATTAAACTATTCCTAAACATTCCACTAACACTATTTTAATCCTAATTTAAATTCACTACAAGACAAAACATTATCCTCATCCAAACCATCCCCAATATAAAATACCTAATCACCTTTTCCTATAAAACCCACTAACTATTAAATACTATACTTAATCCTAGTTCAAGCCACTAAAAGACAAATCTTCACCAAAACCTACATTCTATCATCAAACACTAGAATTCAAAAATAAAAATAAACAACACACATACAAACAAGGCCTACACGGCCAACAAGACTTTTCTACTCACCCATGCACACAAAATTGAAATTAAACTCACACAAGACAAAAAGAAACATTCTCTTACACATACAAGACACAAGAAAGCATAAAAGAAATATTCCTACACACTACCCAACCCCGCTTTCTCGGCCCTTTCAATATACATGCCAAAACAATTCAAAATTGCCTAGATGACACAATAATTCAGCCTTGTATAGCCCCAAGGCCGACACACACATGCAACATTCTCAATTTTCAAATTTTCCTCTCAAACTCCCTCACTCTCTCTCAATTTCAGCCATAGCTCTCTCTTGAGGCATGCGTGATGCGTGAATCGCCTAGCACACGTGGCATTGGCTTTCGTTAAGCAACGACGACGGTGTTGCGATGAGACGATTGTTGATGCTTCAATGTCGTGGCAATCCAAGTACCATGCGGCCTTGAAGCCGTCTCCCGGTTGGTCCTGACGGGCCTATGCGATGCACGAATCACCTAGCACACGACGCCATGGTTCTCACTGAGTCATAATACGACGGATGTGGTCTAGTGTTGTGGCAATCCATGCACCGCGTGGGTAGGAAGTTTGCTTGTCCCGTTCCATGCATGCGGGTACATATAGGGGGACAGTGGGGGACTGTGCGATGTGCGAATCACCTAGCACACGACCTTAGCTTTCGTTAAGTGACGACGCGAGCGTTGCGATGAGACAATGGCTAGAGCTTCACTGTCATGGCGATCCAAGCACCGTGCTGCCTCGAAGCCGTCCCACGGTGTATTCCCACAGGCCTGCGCGATGCGCAAATCACCTAGCATAGGACGCCATGGTTCTCGTTGAGTCGTAATACGACAGACGTGGTCTAGTGTCGTGGCGATCCAAACACCGCGTGGGCAGAAAGTTTGTTTGTCCTGTTCCGTGCATACGGGACCATATGGGGGGATGGTAGGGGACTGCGCAAATCGCCTAGCACACGGCCTTGGCTTTCGTTAAGTGACAACGCGAGTGTTGCGATGAGACGATGGCTAGAGCTTCAATGTCGTGGCAATCCAGGCACCATGCTACCTCGAAGCTGTCCCATTGTGTGTTCCCACGGGCTTGCGCGATGCACGAATCGCTTAGCACACGATGCCATGGTCCTCGCTGAGTAGTAATGCGACGGATGTGTTTTGGTGTCATGGCGATCCAAGCACCGCGTGGGCAAAAAGTTTGCTTATCACGTTCTGTGCGTGCAGGAGCATATAGGAGGACGGTGGGGGATTGCACAATATGCGAATCGCCTAGCACACAGCCTTGGCTTTCGTTAAGTGACGACGCGAGCGTTGTGATGAGACAATGGCTAAAGCTTTAATGTCGTGGAGATCCAAGCACCATGCTGTCTCAAAGTCGTCTTACTGTATATTCCCACGGGCTTGTGCGATGCGCGAATTTCCTAGCACACAACACCATGGACCTCGTTGAGTCGTAATGCGACGGACGTGGTTTAGTGTCATGACAATCCAAGCACCGCGGGGGTAGAAAGTCCGCTTTCGGTTGGTACCTCAATTGCGTACACCTGGTGCATGGTCGGGTACCACGAAATTGGCTCTTAAGTTTGCGATGTGTAGCCTGGTCATGCACCTCGTGCCGTGTCCCTCAGAAAATCTTCATGCCCAGCGGTACATGCTTGGGCCGTGTCGCTGGTTCTGTTTGCTTGAAGGGCTTCGTTTGCCTAGATGGTGGGCGGTTACCAGCTTGGCGGTCTGGGCATAGCGAATGTGATAGCGCATGAGTGGTGGTCGGCTTGTATGGGTCGGTTGGATCCCTACTTAAGCACCAACATCTGCCCCTGCTTGCTTCTTCAATCGCGAGGCGAGTGCCTACATTGTCTCGGTCGGTTGGCCAGTTTCTTGTGTTGCGTATCTACAAAGACGGCAGTCTAAAGTCCCATCGTCCATCTTTCGCTTTGCGTCTGCCTCCGTGGACGACGTGGGGCGAACCCCTAAGCACGTCACGTGTTCCACGATGCTCGCTCTTACGAGTGCAGTAGACGTGGCCCATGGTGCGTCGCTCAATCCCTCGGATGCGGTACACCACGATGGTATATGGGGTCATTGGCCTCTCTTTTCCTGAAACCAGCGTTCATCGCTAACCGCGTACGACGGTCGTGCGCTCGTCTCGGGCCGTCGACCCTTAGGGGACGATGTGCCTCGTGCGATGCCGGCGTCGATGAGGAATGCTACTTGGTTAATCCTACCAGTAGTCATATGCTTGTCTCAAAGATGAAGCCATGCATGTGTAAGTATGAACTAATTCAGACTGTGAAACTGTGAATGGCTCAATAAATCAGTTATAGTTTGCTTGATGGTATCTACTTCTCGGATAATCATAGTAATTCTAGAGCTAATACGTGCAACAAACCCCGACTTCTGGAAGGGATGCATTTATTAGATAAAAGGTCGACATGGGCACAACCCGTTGCTACGATGATTCATGATAACTCGACGGATCGCACAGCCCTCGTGCCGGCGACGCATCATTCAAATTTTTGCCCTATCAACTTTCGATGGTAGGATAGTGGCCTACCATGGTGGTGACGAGTGATGGAGAATTAGGGTTCGATTTTGGAGAGGGAGTTTGAGAAACGGCTACCACATCCAAGGAAGGCAGCAGGCGTGCAAATTACCCAATCCTGACACGGGGAGGTAGTGATAATAAATAACAATACCGGGCTCAAAGAGTCTAGTAATTGGAATGAGTACAATCTAAATCCCTTAACGAGGATCCATTGAAGGGCAAGTCTGGTGCCAGCAGCCGCGGTAATTCCAGCTCTAATAGCGTATATTTAAGTTGTTGCAGTTAAAAAGCTCATAGTTGGACTTTGGGATGGGTCGGACGGTCTGCCTCAGGTGTGTACCGGTCGTCTTGTCCCTTCTTTCGGCGATGCGCTCCTGGCCTTAACTGGCCGGGTCGTGCCTTCGGCGCTGTTACTTTGAAGAAATTAGAGTACTCAAAGCAAGCCTACACTCTGTATACATTAGCATGGGATAACATTATAAGATTTTGATCCAATTGAGTTGGCCTTCGGGATTGGAGTAATGATTAACAAGGATAGTCGAGGGCATTCATATTCATAGTTAGAGGTGAAATTCTTGGATTTATGAAAGACGAACAACTGCGAAAGCATTTGCCAAGGATGTTTTCATTAATCAAGAACGAAAGTTTGGGGCTCGAAGACGATCAGATACCGTCCTAGTCTCAACCATAAACGATGCCGACCAGGGATCGGAGGATATTGCTTTTAGGACTCCGCTGACACCTTATGAGAAATCAAAGTTTTTGGGTTCTGGGAGGAGTATGGTCACAAGGCTGAAACTTAAAGCAATTGACGAAAGGGCTGCGGCTTAATTTGACTCAACACGGGTAAACTTACCAGGTCCAGACATAGTAAGGATTGACAGACTGAGAGCTCTTTCTTGATTCTATGGGTAGTGGTGCATGGTCGTTCTTAGTTGGTGGAGCGATTTGCCTAGTTAATTCCGTTAACGAACGAGACCTCAACCTGCTAACTAGCTATGTGAAGGTATCCCTCTGTAGCTAGCTTCTTAGAGGGACTACGACCTTTTAGGCCGCGGAAGTTTGAGGCAATAATAGGTCTATGATGCCCTTAGATGTTCTGGGCCACACGCGCGCTGCACTGATGGTATTCAACGAGTCTATAGCCTTGGCCGACAGGCCCGGGTAATCTTTGAAATTTTATCATGATAGGGATAGATCATTGCAATTGTTGGTCTTGAACGAGGAATTCCTAGTAAGCGTGAGTCATCAGCTCGCGTTGACTACGTCCCTGCCCTTTTTACACACCGCCCGTCGCTCCTACCGATTGAATGATCTAGTGAAGTGTTCGGATCGCGGCAACGTGGGTAGTTTAGTGCCCGCGACGTCATGAGAAGTCCACTGAACCTTATCATTTAGAGGAAGGAAAAGTCTTAACAAGGTTTCCATAGGTGAACCTGCGAAAGGATCATTGTCGAACCCTGCGAAAGCAGAACGACCTGCGAAACCGTTTAAACAACACGGGGCCGACGCGGGGGAGGCGGCTCATCCCCAACCTGCGTGTTGGTAAACAACGAACTCCGGTACGGAATGCGCCAAAAAAAATGAAAAATGGGGGCCAGCCTATCCCTGCCCCGTTCGCAGTGTGCCGGGTTAGGCCTCGGTCCCTTACGAAATGAAAACGACACTCGGCAACGGATATCTCAGCTCTCGCATCGATGAAGAACGTAGCGAAATGCGATACTTGGTGTGAATTGTAGAATCCCGTGAACCTTCGAGTCTTTGAAAGCAAGTTGTTCCTGAAGCCGTCAAGCCGAGGGCATGTCTGCCTGGGCATCACGCATCGCATCGCCCCCCCACCCCGCACCCCAACACTGGGTTGCCGGGCTCGTGCGTGGAGGTGGATTGTGGCCTCCTATGTCTCGAGGCGCAGTTGGCCGAAATGAGAATCCGGCGTGACGGACGACGACAAGTGGTGGTTGATCCATTCAACTCACGAGTTGTCGTGCATCGTCCCGTAGCACGTGCGGGACTGAAGATAGACCTTCCAACACTGTGCGCTACAACCGCGACCCCAGGTCAGGCGGGATTACCAACTGAGTTTAAGCATATCAATAAGCGAAGGAAAAGAAACTATGATAACCCGAACCCGGCATGCATTTAATAGCACTTGACTACATTTTATTAAATGTTTAATTAGTTAAATCAACCAATTTGCACTATTTTAATATTTCTATTGGAAGCATTTAGTAATTTTATATTGAATAATTAAAATATTATTATCTATTTCTATCAATTATAGTAATTGAATTTATTCTCTTGTGATTAATTAAGTGACATCTTAAATGTTAGCATTGGATTTGTGTTTATTTTTAGTTAAACATTTATTTGAACCTTTATTTTCATATTTCTTTTAGAAGTAACTAGAATAATACTTGAGCTAATTATTTTAACGGAATATCAACTACTTTTCATATTGATGTCAATCGATTTTATTTTTCTTGCACTTAAATGCTCGGATTTCAATTAAATGAAAAGTAGCTCCGAGCCGGAGTAAATTTTAAACTATAATGCTTTCCAAAAATGATATATTTATTAGATTCTTTGAGATTTAATTGTTACTTCTTTGTTGTCGCAACGTGCATTGCATATCGAGAGCGATAGTTAGGAAATGATTTCCAATCCTCAGCAAATAATGAAAACTAGTATTTAGTGTTTTAATTTTAGTGTTTTAAGTTGTATTTAACTGGAATTGGATTTATGTTACTTGTTTTAGCTTTAAAATGCATGAAATAGGCTAGTTTGACCAATTTTTAAGTGGTTTGACCAAGGGGCTTGACCTTTGACCTTTGTCATCTTTAAAATAGCATATAATAAAAAATAATAAAAAAAAGAAGGCTGAAAATCAGAAGCATAGGGCCGAAAAATGCAAGACAGAAAAAAAAAACATTTCTTCATCAAATCATCAAATTTTCGCGTGAGCTTGCACGGGGTGATTTCTGAGGCATCCTACGAGGTTTCCCTAGCATCTAGGAGCGTCTAAGGTGAGGGTTTCATCGTTATTTGCGCATTTGAAAACATTATGTCTAAACTTTAATTTTTAGAAATTATGCGTAGATTGTTGTTTTAATTGTTTTGTTGCTTATAGAATGTTCCTTGTTGATTGTAGAACATGTATTTATAGTTTTTTTAACATTTTCTGCGGTTGAATATTGAGATTGCAATTTAAATTGAATAATAAATAGTAAATTGTGAATAGTAAACCCCCGTTTCGATGAAGTTGCTCTGTTACGCATTCTGTTGATGTAGGAAGGTGCTAGGTATGCTAGAATGCCTAAATGTATGGTTTAATTGGAATGTGTAATGGAAAAACGGAGAAAAACAACTTAGTGAAAGTTGGGGTCGCTTAGGTCAAGTTTAGCGTTTTCTCGTTTTGCGTGATGGCATTATTTCGGGAGGCCATGGAAGCACTTTTGGTGCGATTATGGCGTTGGTTGGGCGTTTGGTTGGTATATTTGTAGTTCAAACGAGAAAAGGGAGAAATCGGGGCTTTGCTCGAATTCTAGGGTAAAGTAGGGTTTCGGGGTCTTTAGACGTGCCCTATGGTGACCTAGGAGGATTGGCGAAGTCGGTTTCCAGAACTCGTGGCTCGTTTGGAAATGGTAGTGTTTTGATAGTTGTGGCCGGTTTGTGATTTTGCTTGTTTTCTTTATATTATGCCTATAGAATGCTTAGGGTTGCTTGATATACTTGTTTGAATTGATTCTGATTTAAATGCTTATCAACTGTTGCTATTGCGTGCGAGAGTAACCTACTTTGTTATTATCCCACGTGTGGCTTTATTGCTCGTTTATTGCCTTGTAACGAGTCTTGCATTGCATAGTGTCCAGCGCGTGAGTGATGGGCCTCTCTGGGTAGCCTCGGGTTGCCAGTGTTGATTGCTCTAGCTCCGTGGCTATTCCCTCTTCTCGCTTGGGTTGTCTCCCAAGGAGATTTGGGTCGTAGAATTGATGGGATACTTCCGGGGTATTCCAAACTGGTGTTATAAGGTGGTTGCGCGCTTATTATCTTCGTTGTCAACATCAAGCTCGAGATTGATGTATCGCTCGTGAAATGGTACATTGCTCGTATGAGTGAACCATAGCCTTTAGAGTGTGGTATAGCTTTGAATGGCTGTGTTAATGCTTTCAATAATTGCTTATTGTATTGATTGTTTGTCTTGATTGCTTATTTATCAGTTATATTGCTTAACTGCCTTAATTGTATTGCACGATCTTCTTTCTCTCCACCTCGATATCTATCTCGCCCTCACTGAGTATACGTGTTGTGTATACTCACTCCTTACCACCACATTTCAGGAAATGTCATGTTAGCTGGAAAGTTCGTGATTTCGTGAAAGTTCGTGCCTGAAGAGTTGTCTTGCGTGCCTATGTGGCTTGAGTGTCGAAGTGTAAAGATATATGCTTTCATATGTTGTATGTATTTATTGTTAAATGAAATGTAATTTAAATCTAGCTAAGTAGTTGAGGTAAATTGATATGCTAGTTTATGTAATCAGTTAGCATAGCTTAACTTCAATGCATGTTTGTAATGTCCAAAGGAAAAGAGTTAGAATGGCATGACAGTTTATTTTATGCAGTAGCTTAGTATGGTTTAATTGTCTAGTTTGAATGTACTTGTCAAAAATGTAAAGAGATAGGTTGGCTTTTAAATTGGAAATGTATGTATATTTGCTTGTGGTTGCTTGTTGAGAACAAGGATCGGATGGCCTTGAGGTGGTTGAATGTTTGGACATGGTATTGGTCAACTTATATGCTGTCGCAGGTTTGCTTTTTGCCTAGAAACAGGGGAGACTCCGACCGTTTTCCCTAAAAATTATGCCCGGGTTTGGATTTGGGTTGTGATTAGATTGATAGATAAAACTACTGGTCTCGAGA
Source organism: Ehretia macrophylla (assembly GCA_037974665.1). NCBI lineage: Eukaryota > Viridiplantae > Streptophyta > Magnoliopsida > Boraginales > Ehretiaceae > Ehretia > Ehretia macrophylla. The sequence goes on from CM075776.1 coordinate 34,257,599, forward strand.
GGGATCGGGGTGTCACAGGTGGTATTAGAGCTTGTCTAGCTCATAAGCCGGGACAGGGTCCTCGGTCTGGTGGGTAGTGATCCTTGAATGTGTGCTTGTTAAGTGTGTCTTGAAAGTGTATTCTTGTATGTGAGATTGTGTGTGCTGACTTGAATGTATGCACATATGTGATATAGTTATGTGTTATGTGTTAAATGTTTCTCAAGTAAAGTGAAATGTCTAGTTGTGCATTGAATTGACCTATCGAATTGGCATCGTGAATTGAATCGACCTCGTGAATTGTTATTTGCTTGAAGTATTACTTGTAATGTGTGTATAGAATGTCTTGAATTAGCTATGCCGTGATTTTAATTAATTATGTTGTGCTTGACTTGATTGTCGTGATTGAGTGACTTTGTTGAATAAACTGTTTTGTAAACTTGCTTGCATAATAGTTTAAGGCATGTGTATAACTGTGATATATTGGCATTCATACATGTCTTATGGAAATGGTAAGTAAGTCCTCTTCCTCCCCTGAAGAAAGTGGTTCACCGCTGGCTTTTCAAGGTATATGGATTGGCAAAAAATGAATGGCATTTGACTAGCCTTTATTTGGGAATTGGTGTTTGCTTTTGGAGCTCAGTTATTGGCAAATCTCTATGGTTCTTCTCTGTGCTTAACAGTTGTGAAAGAGTAGCTTTCTCTTGGGGTTTTATTTGGTTATTCTTTGGAGCATTTTTTTGTGGTTTTCTTAATGGGTATTCTTTGGAGACTTCTGTTGGCATTTCTCGGTGGATTTGGCTATTGGGATTTCAACCGGCCTTACTGCATAGTAGTATCTATGGTATATGTGTCTCGGGTATCTTATTGGGCAATTATTTAGTATTTACTTATTGGGCAAACTTGGCTACTTTCTTATTGGAGCATTGTTTCGGATATCTTCTTCAGTGTTCCTCAGTAGGTTTGGTATTTGGAGTTCCTATCAGACTTATTGTATAATACTACTTAGGGTATTCTTTGAAATTCTTATTGGGCGTTCTATTGGCATTTTCCTTATTGGCGAGGTTGTATGAAGTTCTCACCCGGCAAACAATGAAGAGGCCTCAGAGTTTGGTTTCGGTAGATTGTTCACTAGTTCGGTGTTTATCCTTGGAGTTTTCATCCATTTGGGAAACTATGGTTGTTATTCAACTTGGTTGTCTTATTGGGCACATTATATTTTCTCTACTATTTTCTTTGACACTCCTCTCAGCATTTGATAGCAAAACTCGGAATCTAATTGGTTGTTCCATGGGGTTATTATTTGGAAGGCTTCTTTGGAACTTTGGAAGTATATTTGATTGGGTTTCTTGGTATTTTCTTCAGCACTCTTAACAGGGAGTTCTTCTATGAAATTTATGACTAGCGGGGTGTTTCTTTGGACCTCTAGATGGAACCTTTGATTGAGCCTTTATTTGGCTTTTTGCTTGGGGATTCTCGGGCAGTAATAGTTGAACTTCTACTAGAGATTTGTGTATGGGGTATTTATTCGATATTCCTTTTATCATTAATATGTGATGTGATTTCATCTACAGTATCTTTGCTTTAGTCTTTATTGATATTATCTCGGCGCTCTTGGTTGGAATCTTATTCTTCTTGGATATTCGTGTCAACAGGATTCTTCGATTGATGAAGATTAGTCAGAATTGGATTTCAAATGATGCTGAGTTCTATTGGAAGAAGAATTGCGAGGACGTAATTGTTTTAAGGGGGGAAGGATGTGATAACCCGAACCCGGCATGCATTTAATAGTACTTGACTGCATTTGATTAAATGTTTAATTAGTTAAATCAACCAATTTGCACTATTTTAATATTTCTCTTGGAAGCATTTAGTAATTGTATATTGAATAATTAAAAGATTATTATCTATTTCTATCAATTATAGTAATTGAATTTATTCTCTTGTGATTAATTAAGTGACATCTTAAATGTTAGCATTGGATTTGTGTTTATTTTTAGTTAAACATTTATTTGAACCTTTATTTTCATATTTCTTTTAGAAGTAACTAGAATAATACTTGAGCTAATTATTTTAACGGAATATCAACTACTTTTCATATTGATGTCAATCGGTTTTATTTTTCTTGCACTTAAATGCTTGGATTTCAATTAAATGAAAAGTTGCTCCGAGCCGGAGTAAATTTTAAACTATGATGCTTTCCAAAAATGATATATTTCTTAGATTCTTTGAGATTTAATTGTTACTTCTTTGTTGTCGCAACGTGCATTGCATATTGAGAGCGATAGTTAAGAAATGATTTACAGTCCTCAGCAAATAGTGAAAACTAGTATTTAGTGTTTTAATTTTAGTGTTTTAAGTTGTATTTAATTGGAATTGGATTTATGTTACTTGTTTTAGCTTTAAAATGCATGAAATGGGCTAGTTTGACCAATTTTTAAGTGGTTTGACCAAGGGGCTTGACCTTTGACCTTTGTCATCTTTAAAATAGCATATAATAACAAAAAAAAAAAAGAAGGCTGAAAATCAGAAGCATAGGGCCGAAAAATGCAAGAGAAAAAAAACATTTCTTCATCAAATCATCAAATTTTCGCGTGAGCTTGCACGGAGTGATTTCCGAGGCATCCTACGAGGTTTCCCTAGCGTCTAGGAGCGTCTAAGGTGAGGGTTTTATCGTTATTTGTGCATTTGAAAACATTATGTCTAAACTTTAATTTTTAGAAATTATGCGTAGATTGTTGTTTTAATTGTTTTGTTGCTTATAGAATGTTCCTTGTTGATTGTAGAACATGTATTTATAGTTTTTTAACATTTTCTGCAGTTGAATATTGAGATTGCAATTTAAATTGAATAATGAATAATAAATTATGAATAGCAAACCCCCGTTTCGATGAAGTTGCTCCGTTACGCGTTCTGTTGATGTAGGAAGGTGCTAGGTATGCTAGAATGCCTAAATGTATGGTTTAATTGGAATGTGTAATGGAAAAACGGAGAAAAACAGCTTAGTGAAAGTTGGGGTCGCTTAGGTCAAGTTTAGTGTTTTCTCATTTTGCGTGATGGCATTGTTTCGGGAGGCCATGGAAGCACTTTTGGTGCGATTATGGCATTGGTTGGGCGTTTGGTTGGTATAGTTGTAGTTCAAACGAGCAAAGGGGAAAATCGGGGCTTTGCTCGAATTCTAGGGTAGAGTAGGGTTTCGGGGTCTTTAGACGTGCCCTATGGTGACCTAGGAGGATTGGCGAAGTCGGTTTCCAGAACTCGTGGCTCGTTTGGAAATGG
>CM075776.1:34265856-34325856 GCA_037974665.1 Ehretia macrophylla
ATGTGCCTTGACCTAGAATTGTGTGCCCTAATCCTCGACTTACGTGCGATACCTAGATATACGTGCCCTAACCTTGATTTACGTGCGTTACCTCGTTTCGTGTGCCTTAATTTTGAATTGCGTGTCTTAACCTAGATTTAAGTGCCATACCTTGATTTACGTATGTTGAATTGAATCACGTACCTTGTATTGGTTTACATGTATTATCTAGGGTTGCGTGCATTTACTTTGGAATCCGTGCATTTGTCTCATAGTGCATGCCCTAGACCTTGGAATGCGTGCCTGCACGCTAATCAATAAAGATTCATGCACAAAGCACTAGACAATAAAATAATCCTACACAATCCACTAACTATTAAAATAATATTATACTAATCTTACATATTCCACTAACAATATTTTAATCCTAATTCAAATTCTCTACAAAATCCACTAATAATAAACAATTATATCTACAAAAACACCTAAACATTCTTTATTCTTTATTCTTTATTCTCACCTAAAACCAATGCACCTCAAATCCTACACTTATTATAATCTATAATATACTAGCATGAATCTGGAAATTCAGATTTTCCTTGCTATACACGACCAACAAGGGTGTCATACTCACCCATACACACAAAATTACAATTAAAACTCACACAAGACAAAAAGAAACACATCTATGACAACACAAAGCACAAAAACTATTCCTACACACTACCCAACCTCCCTTTCTCAACCTACCCACCCCATGCTGCATTAACTATTCAAATTATATCCTAGATGACACACAAAATTCAGATTGCAAAGCTCAAGGCCGACACACACACACAAGCAACAATCAAACATCTTCAAACATCCATTTTTCCTCTCAACTCTCCCATTCTCTCTCCATTTCGGTTCTAGCACACTCTTGAGCATCTAAGACTTCTAACAAGCTCTCAAGGACTCTCAAGACCACTCCAAGCTCGGCCATAACAAGCAACATAGAAAGAATCTCTCACAAAGCTCAAAAACCTCTCATTTTCGGCCATAGGTAAGTTTTGATGGTTTTCTCCCTTGTCTTTTGGTTTTACACACATGCACACCTTCTTCACATGCTAACTAAGCTAGTATTTAAGGAAAAATTGGCCACCACTCGGCCAAAGCAAGGAAAGAGGACCTTTTGTGCGTTTTCAAGAGCATTCGTGCATTTTCATCTGTGGTAATGAGATTTAAAGCACTCATTAAGCTTCAATTTTAAATTTGGTTCGCTGAATTTGGAGGTTATTTACTTGGCTAAATGAATGAGGAAAAACAGACCATTGCAGTAAGGTTTTTGGCTTGGTAATATGCTTTGAATCATGTTGTAACTTTACTTGTGGTATTGAATGCTTGGAATTGTGGCAATTAGAAGTTGTGTGGGCTGTTTTGGTTGGTTGAGGATGCTTAATTGATTGATGCATGGCTTGGGTTTAATTACAAGACGAATTGTTGCTTAATCGCATATGTCGCACGAAATTGAGGTCCTATTGCTTATGAATACTTGCTAAGTGATGATCCTATGGTTAAATGTGTTCAATTGAATGGTTAGTAGGCTGTCCAATAGTTGCTAAGTATGCTTGAAATGGTTTAAGTGTTTCTTGTGGTCCTTAGCAAGTTAAACCAACACCCGAGCATATCGATTACAAACCCTAATGGCCACGTAGACTCCTAAGTCATGAACCACTCTTGTGTGACTTATAATTGATGTTGAGAATTGTTAAAAGGATGCCCGGAATTGTCTTTATAGCTCTAAGTATGATACTCGATGATTGCATGTTGATAAGTGAACTATTCTTGCACCCGGTCTTGTGTAAGTGTCGTAGCATACTTGTATGATCTTAACACTTGATATGTGAACCCAAAATAAGTTATATGAGTTGTTTTATATGTGTGACATGGCTGCCTATTAAATGTTTATATACTTCTAAGTGTTTTACAAAGTAATTTACATGTCAAAGCAAGCCTCGTATGTTGACTTGTCGATATGTGATCATACGTGTATCAGGAGGCAACCTACTTTGTTGACCTCCTAATGTGAATTGTTAAAAGATATTCAATGGCTTCTTTGAACATGATTACTTGGCTGCCCATGAAAGTTTAATTGCTTTCAAATGGATATATGAAATGATTATATGTTCTTACAATGCCTTATATGCCAATATGTCAAAATGTGATCATAAACTTGCTCGGAGGCAACCTACTTTGTTGACCTCCTAATGTGAAATGTTAAATGGCATAAATGTGCATTGCATACAAGGTTGCAACCTTTCATTTTGGCATAGTAGCGTTCGCGTCACTCCGGGCAGCATCGGGCTTGCCGGTGTATTGGCGTGACTACCATGGTCCAATTCCCTCTCTCGCTTGGCATTCCACCCTCGGAGAGTTGGGTCGTAGGTTTGGTGTACATCCAGAGTATACCTGTTAGAGTGATAAGTAGTTGATAGATGTCGGCTACAACAATGGTTATCGAAAATAAACTTGAACGACAGGAACTAAGTGCTATGCGGGACAAAGTGCTACACCTAAAAGTGGTGGGAGCTACCTCTTGAGCCCGTATGAGCCACCTCTAGAGTCCTGTACGTATCACCATATCCTTTTCACTATGTGTTTAAGTACTTTTGCTTGGTTCCTAGAGGACCTCGGGGAGGAAAGACGGGTAAATGTGTTCATTTATATTTATGTTATGTTATGAACTTGCTTATTTCATATGACATGTTTTCAAAAGGGTTTTCATAAGATTAACCGGAAAATAGCTTTTAAAATGCTATCTCTCGTTCCCCCTCGCTGAGTTCATAAGGACTCACCCTCTTTTATCATCACAGGTGAAGAAGATTTAGAACAGGTACCCAAAGAGAATGTGTCTGTTGATGATTCCTTGGAGTGATTACGTGCTTTATATGCCTTGCTTGTCAGTGGCTGTTCTGTGAATGTTGTGTTTGCTTTAAAGACTACTTATTTTGTTGATGTAAATGACCCCGTTGTAATTTGGGTTTAATTTTGGCTTGTACTGATTATAACTAGACGAACACTCTAATTGGTCGTTTGCTATCACTATTTTGATTTAGTAACTATCATAGGCAACTGAAACATTAGGTGAAGTATCAAATAAATGAGTCTATCTAATCTTACCCAGGTACTTATTCATAGGCTAAAGGATAACAGGTACTCGCGTAACGGAATTGACAAATAAACGAATCATAGTTATCTTGTTAGACTTATTAACCAAATGGGACTTTCAAGATAAATTAGTAGGCATATCAGTTGATGACAAAATAAGAACTTTAGTTGGAATCAGATTTATGATTGGAAATTTTGAGGTATTCTATAAATTAGGTCAAACCAAATGTCCTAAATACAGCCGTTATGCTGTCGGTTTTCTGGAAAAACTTTTCGAGTTCTAGGCCAACGTTAAGCATTAAATCATAACAAAAGGCTATGACAGTGAAATAGTATAAATGAATTGGGTCATACCCTAGTCTAGCCTCCTTAGGTCGGGTTGGGGCGTGACACCTATATTAGAATGGTAACAAAGCTTAGTTTACTAACTAGGCATTAGTCGGGTTCAACTCTCGGACCATAGGTAGAAGCCCCAAGGTAATTCTGATGTCTTGTTTATGTGTGTTAACGTGTGCTAATGTGCTTAAATTGCTTTGAGCATTGAATATTATGTTCCTTTGTGGACCATATGTACTCTCTGTCATGCACACAACGCATTAGTGCCCTCAATAATGCATGCATGCGTTTATACTCCTTCCTCGATACATGTGCACGTTATATAACCATGACTGACTGTTTATACACATAGATAGTTAGGATTAGAACCTTCTGGGACGTGAATTTATGCAGGAAAACCGAAAACGCTCAGTTAGAGATTTCTTGCATCTTCACAGGTACTCGATGTATTGTACGTACTATTGGATATGCATCTATAAAATGTGTAGCACATGTATAATTGTTGAAGTAAAGTTATCTCCTTACCCTTGGAATACCCATACCTATGATTAAGTTATCAATTTTATAGCTATGAAGTTCTTGATTCCATTAAACCGTTCTTCTAATTGTGGTTCAAGTATAAAAGTTAATGACATACAACTTTTCTTATGACATAAGAGGATACTGTTGGACATGTGGAGTAGTATATATATATGTATTCATATGCTTAAAATGGAAGTTGACTTCGGAGTTGCTTTTGAATCAAATTCTTATATCTTAAATTGGTGTAATAGACTATTTATATGATTGAATATGTCACGCCCCAACCCGATCTATAGAGGTTAGACTACGGTGTGATCTAATCATTTACACCATTTCACATACTTAATCATTTGTTAAGATTTAACACTTAACGTTAGCGAAGAACTCCAAAAGAATTTTTGAAAAATCGGCAGTATAACGGCTGTATTTAGGACCTTTTGGTTTGACCTAATTTCTAAACGCCTCAATTATACCAATCATTAATCCAATTTCATTAAGGACTCCTATTTGGTCATCAACCGATATACCGGCTAGTTTATCTCGAAAGTCTTGTTTGATTAATAAGCCTAGCACGATGACTATATCTCGTTTACTTGTCAATTTCTATGGCGCAAGTACCTGTTGATCTTTAGCTTACTATTGAGCACCTAGTGATTGAGTTGCCTATGATAGTTACTAAATCAAAATAGTAATAGCAACCCACTGTAACGCCCCGAACCAACGCACCCATGCCTGCAGGATACACCCCGCCCATAGGGGACGAGCGTGCACCGAGGCCATGGCGTACGGGCCCGGAAGCGCACTATGACGATATTGTCCGCTTTGGTGCCCATACACCTCACGGCATTATTTCCCACGCACGCACAGCACATGAAAACGCGTCGTCACGATACAAAGGGCACTTACCCACTTATATCAAGCAGCCCAGTCTCGTCCGCGTCCGATGTGGGATGCGATTCCTCACATTCACCCCCCTTAAGGAGGCCCGCGCCCTCGCGGGCTAACAACACAAAGGACACGTCCGCTCTGATACCACCTTAAAGATGTCACGCCCCGACCCGACCCCGCAAAAGGCCAAGCCCGGACCCGACACACGGACGGAGTCTCCTCTGTACCGCGGACGATCCGAAAACCCTAAAATCAACATAATACTTGCGAAAGCCATAAAAACAATTAAAACAAGCCGACTTTCTTTAAAACATACATTTCTTATTAACCAACTTTGCAACCCAAAAATGATATGCATACTACACAAGTATTTATGCCACTAATCAATTCCATTAGCACATTTCCTTACTAGTCACAAGAGTATAAGTTTACAACTTTACATTCTTTCAACTTACACAACATAAGACCGTAGAGGCCTCAAACTAGAAAATACATACAAGGCTACAAGCCTCAAAATAAAGCGTCATCCAAGCAATGTACATATCAAGCAAGGCTCGTACAAAATCTGGTAACCAACCACCAGCAAAGCAAAGAAGTGCTATCACGGAAACACCTCCACCTGTTCCTCCTCCTCAATTACCTCAAGAGAGTCTGCTTCAACTACTCCTGTAAAAATATAGTATAGAGAGGAATGAGCAAAAACTATTGCTCAACGAGGGAAATTGGTCTCAAGGATGGAGATGAGAAGAGTATGCAATGCAATTAGTCAAACAATACATACAAATATCATATAGAGATACAAATAAAGCCATCAATAAAGCAAGGCAAGTATTTAAAGCTGTAAACACTCATTCAAAGGATACGATACTCTTTTCACGAGCAACTTTCAAACACGAATTTGATGACGACGCGCCGGCCCAAACCACCTTATAACACTAGTTTGGAATACCCCGGAAGTATCCATCAACCTACGACCCAGATCTCCCTGGGAGGCAACCCAAGTGAGAAAAGGGAATAGCTACGGAGCTAGAGCAACAACCACTAGCAACCCGAGGCTACCCAGAGAGGCCCATCACTCACGTGCGAGACACTATGCAATGCAAGACTCGATACAAGGCAATAAACGAGCAATAAAGCCACACGTGGTAGAATAACAAAGTAGGTTACTCTCGCACGCAATAGCATCAGTTGATAAGCAATTCAATCAGAATCAATTCAAACAAGTATATCAAGCAACCCTAAGCATTCTATAGGCATAATATCAAGAAAAACAAGCAAAATCACAAATCGGCCCCGACTTTCCAAACGCTACTACTTTCAAACGAGCCACGAGTTTTGGAAACCAACTTCGCCAAACCTCCTAGGTCACCATAAGGCACGTCTAAAGACCTCGAAACCATACTTTATCCTAGAACTCGCGCAAAGCCCCGATTTCCCCCTTTCTCGTTTGAACTACAACTATACCAACCAAACACCCAACCAATGCTATAATCGCACCAAAAGTGCTTCCATGGCCTCCCGATACAATGCCAACACGTAAAACGAGAAATTGTCAAACTCGACCTAAACGACCCCGACTTTCACCAAGGCTTAATTCCCGTTTTTCCATTACGCAACCCAAACAAACCATGCATTTAGGCATTCTAGCACACCTAGCACATTTCTACATCAACGGACATCATAACGGAGCAACTTCATCGTTTCAAGGTTTTACTATTCACAAAACACTATTCAACAACTAATTTAAATTGCAATCTCAACATGTAACCGCAGAAAATGTTAAAATGCTATAAATACACGTTCTACAATTGCCAAGGAACAATCTAGAAGCATCAAAACGCTTTAAACAACAATCTACGGATAAAATCTAAAAATCACAAAGTTGATACACTTGACATTTAAATGCGCAAATAACATGCTTCCCTCACCTTAGGTACTCCTAGTCGCTAGGAAAACAATGTTGGTCACCTCAGAAACCACCCCGCACGAGCTCACGCGAAGATTGAACGATTGGAAGTTGAAAGGTTTTTTTTTTCCCTTTGAAGCTCACGGCCTGCTCACTGATTTTTAGCTGCTATTTTTTTTATTTTGCTTTGTTTTAGCTTATAAGGTGTTAAGTTGGTCAAATGGTCAAAGTCCTAGGTCAAACAACTTAAAACTTGGTCAAATGGCCTTATTTTGTGCATTTTAAAGCCATTTTAACTAAGGAAAGATTAATTATAGCTAACAACACTTAAAACATAAAATTAAAGTCATCTAAATACTAGTTTCACTATTTTATTAGGACTAAAAACCGTTCTCTAGCTATCGCTCCCTAAATGCAATGCACGTTGCGACGGCAAGGAAGTAACAATTGCATCTCAGAGAATCTAAGAAAATATAATTTTCAAAATAATAAACAAGAAATTTTCACATTCCGGGCTCGGGTATTACACCCACAAGATAGCGTGTCGTCTAGTCATAGTTAGTACAAGCCAAAATTAGACCCTAAATTACAATGGGGGTCATTTACAACAACAATAACAACATAAGATATAGTCTTCAAAACAAACATAACGTTCACAAAATAGGCACAGTCAAGCAAGACACGTAAGGCATGCAATCACTCCAAGGAGTCATCAACAGGCATGTTCTCATCGGGTACCTGTTCCTGAACTTCTTCACATGTGATGATAAAAGAGGGTGAGTCCTTATAAACTCAGTGACGGGGAACGACAGATAATGTTTTGAAACTCTTTTCCGGTTAATCTCATGAAAATCCCTTTTTGAAAACATGTCACGTATTACAAATAATAAAGTATGCAAAGTATAAGAATCAAATCGAACAACAGATACAGTTACCAATCATTTCAAGGATACGGTGAGCTTTTGCTCTCAAGTTCAATCGGTGAGCATTTGCTCTCAATATCATTTTCGATAACAATTGTTGCGGCCGGCTTCAATCATTCACTTATCGCTCCCAATTGGGTGTAGTCCGGATGTACTCCGAAATCCTACGATCCAACTCTCTGAGGGTGGAATGCCAAGCAAGAGAGGGAATTGGACCATGGTAGTCACGGGAGCACCGGCAAGGCCTATGCCACCCGGCGTTCCTGAAACGCTACCATGCCACAATGAAAGGTTGCAACCTTGTATACAATGTACATTTATACCATTTAACAATTCACGTTAGGAGGACAACAAAGTAGGTTGCCTCCGAGCAATTTCAAGATCACATATTGCCAAGTAAACGAACGAGGCATGCTTGATGTGAAATTTCACTTTGTAAAACACATAGAGTTATATGAACATTAAACGGGCAGCCAAGTAGCACATATAAATAAAGTCATATAACTCATTTCGGGTTCACATATCAAGTAGTAAGATTATACAAGCATGCAACGACGTTTACACGAGACCGGGTGCAAGGATAGCTCACTTATCAGCATGTAATCACCAGGAATCATATTTAGAGCTATAAGGACAATTACGGGCAGTCTATTAACCGCACAATTAAACACATTTAAACATAGGGTCATCTCTTAGCAAATAGTCATGAGCGCTAGGGCCTCAATTCCGTGCTTACACATGCGATTAAGCAAACCATTCATCAATTAATGATCCCAAGCCATGCATCAACCAAATTAAACAACCTCAACCAACCAAAACATCCCACACAACATCTAAGTGCCACAATTCCAAGCATTCAATACCTCAAGCAAGGTCTCAACATGATTCAAAGCATATCACTAAGCAAAACCTCACTGCAATGGTCTGTTTTCCCACATTCAATTAGCCAACAACTTATTCTCCAATTTCAGTGAACTAAATTTCAATTTGAAGCTTAATGAGTGATTTAAATCTAGGAACAAACCTCGCTGCATTTGGAGTTCGGACTTAGAAGTTATGGCCAAAACCGTGAGACTACGCAAAATTGTCCAGTTTTAGACACATTACGAGTTTTTCCATTTTTGAGGGTCTTAGAGTCAGCTTTAGCCTTAGACTATTTCTGGAAAAAATGTCCAGAACGGTAAAATCTAGCCACCTTCCAATTTTCATGCATTTTTATTAACGTTTATTAGGTCAAACATACTTTGTTCTACAAAGTCAGTAATCTGCCAGAAAAATGAGTTTGCATATCTCTAAGTTTCTAGCCAAAATCAAGCCATGCATGAGAAGATAGGCTCATATACACACATATACATCAACTACAGAGGTAAATATAACCATATGAGTGCATGAATGTAAGCTTTGAAAGCATTTAAAAGAGTTTAACCCTCACCTTAGCCTATTGATGGCTAAAGATGCACAAATGCTCTTCAGAATGCACAAAGGGGGCTTCTTCCTTGCTTTGGCTGAGAGATAGCTTGTTTTCCCTTAATTTATAACTTAGTTAGCATGTGAGGAAGGTGTGAATGTGTGTGAAACCAAAGGAAATGGAAGAAAACTATCAAGACTTACCTTAGGCCGAAAATGAAGAGTTTTGAGAGCTTGTGTGTGTTTTTCTTGCTTTGCTTGCTATGGTTGAGTCTCTTGGGATCCTTGAGAGCTTAGGTGAGTCTTAGAAGGTGAGCTTGAGCTATGGAGATTCAAGATGCAGCCATGGCCGAGAGAGTGAGAGAATGGGAGAGAATGAGAGAGTTTGAGAAAGAAATGAAATGTTTGTGTGTGTGTGTCGGCCCTAGGACTTGCAAGGCTGAAATTGTTTTGTTCTTTGAGCAATTTTGAATTGTGAGGAGACATAAGGTGAGGAGGCCGAGATGTTGAGGCTTGGTGTTTAGCAAAAGGTGCATTGGTGCAAGAAAAGTTATGACATTGTGTAAGATTGTGTCTAAGCATGCATGAATTAATTGTTTTGTTCAAATTTTTGCTCAAGGACATAGGTATGGCCGGCCATCTTGTGCTCCCAAATCTGAATTTTTTTGTTTTGTTTAAAGCTTATTTTATTGTAGGTTTATTGTGGTATTTGAGGTGCATGGATTTTGTAATTAGAATAAGGAATAAAAATGTTTAGTGTTTAGTGAACTTTCGTCCCTTTGTGAGTTGACTTAGGATTAAAATATTGCTAGTGGAGTTGTAGGATTATTTAATAGTCTAGTGCTTTGTGTAAGATGCTTTATTGATTAGCGTGCAGGCACGCTTTCCTAGTTCTAGGACACACAATACGAGGTAAGACACGAACTACGAAACAAATGCACGTATTCCAAGTAAATGCACGCAACCCTAAATGAATGCATGTAATTCAAGACACGACTTTTAAACCTAGGTTAAGGCACGCAGTTCAAGGTTAGGGCACACAAAACGAGGTAACGTAAGCTATAATATCCCCCATCGGATGCGGAGGTCTTTGGGCTGCTTGATATAAAGGGTAACATCCTTGTATCGTGTACGCGCGTTTTCCTGGCAGTGGCTGGGAGGCGACAAAATCGTGAGGGGTATGGGCCCCAGAGCGGACAATACGTGCATATTGCGCTTCCGAGCCTACTCGCCTCGGCCTCAGTGCTCGCTTGGGCCTTAAGTCCAGGGAGTATCCTACAGGCGTGGGAGTGTTGGTTTGGGGCATTACAAAGGTGGTATCAGAGCTGACGCGTTCACATGGCCAGCGAGGACGCTAGGTCCCCAAGGGGGGGCGGTTGTAATATCCCACATCGGACGCGAAGGTCTTTGGGCTGCTTGATATAAGGGGTAACATCCTTGTATCGTGTACGCGCGTTTTCCTGGCAGTGGCTGGGAGGCGACAAAACTGTGAGGGGTATGGGCCCCAGAGCGGACAATACGTGCATAGTGCATTTTCGAGCCCACTTGCCTCGGCCTCGGTGCTCGCTTGGGCCCTAAGTCCAGGGAGTATCTTGCAGGCGTGGGGGTGTTGGTTCGGGGCGTTACACAAACAATTAGAGGTCGGGCCTCACATCCTCCCCTCCTTAAAAGAATTTCATCCTAAAATTCGGTATTACCTTTGGAATAATGCCGAATACTGTTGCTCCATCTGGTCTCGCCTTTCCCACGTTGCTTCTTCAACTCCATGGTGATCCCACAACACTTTCACCATCGGTATTGACTTGTTGCGCAACTCACGATCTTGTTGTCTAGGATCCGAATAGGCTTTTCTTCATAAGACAAGTTCTCCCGAAGCTGCAACGGCTCTAGTTCCAAGATGTGCGATGGATTAGGGTGATACTTCCGCAACATTGAGACATGTAAGACATCAAGAATATTGGAGAGGTTTTGGGAAAGTTCCAGGTGATACGCCAATTTTCCAACCTTTTTAACTATCTCAAATAGTCCTACAAACCTCGGGCTCAACTTTTCACCCTTACCATGTTTAATCAATCCCCTTTGAGATGATAACTTCAAGAATACCTTGTCGCTGACCTCAAATTCCAAATTCCGTCTTCGTCGGTCTGCATAACATTTCTGCCTGTTTTGGGCAGTAAGCATCCATTTCTGGATGAGGTGGACATTTTCAATGGTCTTCATAAGTTCTGGTAGAAGGGTCGGGTCAAAAGTCTTCGTCTCACCTACTTCATCCCAGTATATTGGGGATCGACACTTACGTCCATACAATGCCTCAAATGGGGCCATCCCGATAGTGGCCTGATAGCTGTTATTATAAGCAAACTCCGCTAGAGGCAGATACTTCTCCCAACCTTTTCCGAAGTCTAGAACACACGCCCTCAGCATATCCTTCAAAATCTGAATAGGTTTCTCAGATTGTCCGTCCGTCTGAGGGTGATAAGCCGTACTGAAACTCAACTTTGTCCCCAAAGCTTCTTGTAATCTCTTCCAAAATCGGGAGGTAAAACGAGGATCCCTATCCGATACAATACTTATAGGCATGCCATGTAGCCTTACAATATCCGCCACATACATATCTCCTAGTTTCTCAAGATTATCCTCCTTGTTCACTGGTAAGAAATGTGCTGACTTAGTCAATCTATCCACTATGACCCAAATGGCATCATGACCCTTTTGTGACCTGGGCAGGTCTATGACAAAGTCCATAGTTATATGTTCCTATTTCCATTGGGGAATTTCCAACGGTTGTAGTAAACCTGTCAGTCATTGATGTTCTGCTTTGACCCTCTGACAAGTTAAACACCGTGCCACAAACTCTGCAATCTCTCTCTTCATGTTATTCCACCAATAGTGTTGCTTCAAGTCCCGGTACATCTTTGTTCTACCGGGGTGAATGGTGTATCTTGAGTTATGGGATTCTTCAAGAATCTTCTTTTTCAACTCTGGGTCATTTGGGACACAAATTCGACTCCTGAACCTCCAAATACCATCATCATAAAACTTGAAATCTACGTTGCTTTCCTTAATCTTCTGAAACTTTGATCCTTCTGTTGAACCTCTCGTATCTCAGACAACAAGGTCGACTGAACTCTTGTAGTGGCAAATAGTAATCTTTTTTGAGTCAATTGTGGTTTCCACATAAATGCTTCCTCTAACATCTCCCACACCTTAACCTCTAATTTTGCCATGCTCGCCTTCCGGCTTAAGGCATCTGCTACCACATTCGCTTTACTAGGCACATAATTGATTGTGCAATTATAATCATCCAAGAGCTCCATCTACCGTCTTTGCCTCATGTTCAACTCTTTTTGTAAGAACAAGTACTTCAAGCTCTGGTGATCCGTAAACACCTCAAACTTGTTACCCCACAAATAGTGCTTCCATTTCTTTAGTGCAAACACAATAGCCGCTAGCTCCAAATCATGCGTCGAGTAATTCAATTCATATGGCTTTGGCTTCCTAGAGGCATATGCAATCACCCTCCCATTCTGCATCAACACACAACCCAAACCTTCCTTAGAAGTATCACTATAGATTACGAAGCCTTGACTTCCTTCATGTAATGCAAGAACAGGTGTGGTCGTCAATCTCGTCTTCAACTCCTGAAAGCTATTCTCACACTTGTCATCCCACACGAACTTTGTTTTCTTCTGAGTGAGCTTTGTAAGCGGTCCGGCAATCTTTGAGAAATCTTTCACGAACCTCCAATAATAGCTGGCTAAACCAAGAAAACTCCGAACCTCTGTGACATTTTTCGGCTTCCTCCATGACATCACTGCTTCTATCTTTGCTGGGTCCACCGCTATTCCTTTCTAGGATATGATGTGCCCTAAGAATGCAATCTACTGCAACCAAAATTCACATTTGCTAAACTTTGCATACAATTGATGCCCCCGAAGTTTATGCAATACTAATTGCAGATGTTGTTCATACTCAGCCTCGGATTTTGAGTATATCAAAATATCATCAATAAAGATCACCACAAATTGGTCCAAGTAAGGTTGAAACACCCTGTGCATTAAGTCCATAAAAGATGCAGGGGCATTAGTCAGCCCAAATGACATAACTACAAACTCATAGTGCCTATATCTCGTCCTGAAAGCTGATTTAGGAACATCCTCCTTCTTGATCCGCAGCTGGCAATACCCTTGTCTCAAGTCGAGTTTCGAATACACTTTAGCTTCTTGAAGTTGGTCAAACAACTCATTGATCAATGGAAGTGGGTATTTATTCTTGACGGTCACTTGGTTCAATCCTCGGTAATCGATACATAGCCTCAACGTTCCGTCTTTCTCCTTTACAAATAGGACTGGTGCACCCCACGGAGAAGAACTCAATTGAACAACCCCTTCTTCAACAATCCTTGCAATTGGTCCTTCAATTCTTGTAGCTCGGCTGGTGCCATACGATAGGGAGCTTTAGATATTGGATGTGTGCCAGGTAGTAATTCTATTACAAACTCGATCTCCTGATCCGAAGGCAAACCCGGCAATTCTTCTGGAAACACATCGGCATATTCTTTGATCACTGGCATCTCCTCCAACTTAGCTTTGTCCGATGGCTTATTGATGAGGTAAGCTAAGTATCCGCTACACCCTTTTTTCAAGGACTTTACTGCTTTCGTGGATGAAATGATGGAACTCCCAGTGAAGTCTCTTTGACCCATTACCTCCAATGTTGGTTGACCAGGTATTTGGAATGTTACAATCTTCGTCCGACAATCTAGTTGGGCATGATGCTTTGTCAACCAGTCCATCCCTAAGATGACTTCATAGTCTCGAAAAGGTAACACTATAAGATTGGCTGAGAATTCCCTATCCTTAATTTGAATTTTACATGCTTTACAAGCTGAGCTAGTAACGAGTTTAGAACCCATCGGAGAACCAACTTCTACGTCGTAAGGCAAACATTCAACTCGTAATTTCACACGTTGCACACATAAGGGAGTAATAAATGAATGAGTATCACCTGGGTCAATTAGCACCCTAATAGGTTGATTCAGTATCAAGAATATACCTTCAACAACAGCAGTCTCCTCAGGAAGCTCCTCGCATTCAATAGCATAAGCTCAGGCCGGAACTCTAGGAATTGTTGTCTTGCCTCTACCAACTGGTTTATTCTGATTTTGTCCCCCTTACCATTTAGGACATTCCTTAACCTGGTGTTGATCGCTACAACACCCCATGCATCGTCCTGATTTCCTCCAGCATTGGGTCTCAGTGTGACCCTTCCTGTTACAGTAAGAACAGGTGACAGCCTGAGTAGCAGGTGAACTACCTGTGGATCCACGGGTGGAAGAGGCTGATGGTGCTTTAGACAAGCCACGGTTATTGACTGGTCTATTTTGGCTCTGGCCCTGACTGCGACTCTGAGTCTGGAACTTCTTCTGTTGTCCTTGAGGTTGGTAAGGTTTCTTATTCAGCTAACTCGAACTGGCTCTATCAAGTTTCCTCTTCTCAACTCGGTAAGCAGCAGCAAAGAGAGCAGAATATGTAGTAAAGTCATGTGAAGCCAAGCGATCCTGAATTTCTAGCCTCAACCCATTCATAAACTTCTACATCTTTGCCTTAACAGGATAGTCTGTGGAACGGGCCTCATACTGAGCCACTATCATGTTGCCCTGAGTCAAGGTCATAAACTCTTCAATCCATCTCTGCCTCAAAACTGCAGGTATGTATTTCTCCTTGAAAGCCTTGACGAAGTTACTCCACAAGCGAGATGTATGATCAGTTTCCCAAAATGCCTCCACAGTGTGCCACCAATGCTCAGCATCCCCGTGTAACAGGTACACAACAAACTCAATCTTTTCTTCGTCAGTATAGTCATGTGGCCTGTAAATCCTATCAATCTCAGACAGCCAAGCCTCTGCCTTTTCATCATTAGCTTCCCTGAAGAATTTGGACGGGTGAAAATCAAGGAACTCTCGCATCCTGCTGTTTCTCCCATTGTTACCACTATTCCTGTTGTTGTTACCACCAGCTCCGTAGTTGTTGTTATTATGGGTTGCTTCGCGTGCTTCTTGACATTCCATTACTCGCGACACGCGATCCATAGCAATCGCCATCATGTTAAACATAGCCATGCCGGGATTAGTTTGGTGAGCATCTCCGGCTTCTTGAGGCTCATCGCCCCTATTGGTATTGCGGGTACTAGGGCCAGCCATCTATAGACACAGATTATTATGCACAATTTATTGGAATACAACAAGACAAGAAATTAATGTATAGAGTATGCAGCATACAATTTCACATAGACATATAATTCTCAAAACAGTTAAGACACGTTAATCACATAAGCACGTAGAAACAAAGAAGGCATATTTAACATTGGCACATATTAACACACATAAACAAGTCAACATAACTACCTTAGGGCTTCTACCCATGGTCCGAGAGTTAAACCCGACTTAAGCAATCTAAGCTCTGATACCATTCTTATAAGGTGTCACGCCCCAACCCGACCTATAGAGGTTAGACTAGGGTGTGATCTAATCATTTACATAATTTCACTTACTTAATCATTAGTTAAGATTAACACTTAACGTTAGCCTAGAAATCCAAAAGATTTTTTGAAAAACAGGCAGCATAACGGCTGTATTTAGGACCTTTTGGTTTGACCTAATTTCTAAATGCCTCAATTATACCAATCATTAATCCAATTCCATTAAGGACTCATATTTGGTCATCAACCGATATACCTGCTAGTTTATCTCGAAAGTCTTGTTTGATTAATAAGCCTAGCACGATGACTATATCCCGTTTACTTGTCAATTCCTATGGCACAAGTACCTGTTGATCTTTAGCTTACTATTGAGCACCTAGTGATTGAGTTGCCTATGATAGTTACTAAATCAAAATAGTAATAGCAACCCACAAGATAGCGTGTTGTCTAGTCAAAGTTAGTACAAGCCAAAATTAGTGCCCAAATTACTACGGGGGTCATTTACAACAACAATAACAACATAAGATATAGTCTTCAAAATAAACATAGGGTTCACAAAATAGCCACAGTCAAGCAAGGCACGTAAGGCATGCAATCACTCCAAGGAGTCATCAACAGGCACGTTCTCCTCGGGTACCTGTTCCTGATCTTCTTCACCTGTGATGATAAAAGAGGGTGAGTCCTTACGAACTCAGCGAGGGGGAATGAGAGATAATGTTTGGAAACTCTTTTCCAGTTAATCTCATGAAAATCCCTTTTTGAAAACATGTCACGTATTACAAATAATAAAGTATGCAAAGTATAAGAATCAAATTGAACAACAGATAAAATTACCAATCATTTCAAGGATACGGTGAGCTTTTGCTCTCAAGTTCAATTGGTGAGCATGTGCTCTCAATATCATTTTCGATAACAATTGTTGCGGC
Source organism: Ehretia macrophylla (assembly GCA_037974665.1). Classification (NCBI taxonomy): domain Eukaryota; kingdom Viridiplantae; phylum Streptophyta; class Magnoliopsida; order Boraginales; family Ehretiaceae; genus Ehretia; species Ehretia macrophylla. The sequence goes on from CM075776.1 coordinate 34,282,371, forward strand.
CGGCTTCAATCATCCACTTATCGCTCCCAATTGGGTGTACTCTGGATGTACCCCAAAATTCTACGACCCAACTCTCCGAGGGTGGAATGTCAAGCGAGAGAATGAATTGGACCATGGTAGTCACGGGAACACCGGCAAGCCCTATGCCGCCCAGCGTTCGTGAAACGCTACCATGCCACAATGAAAGGTTACAACCTTGTATGCAATGTACATTTATACCATTTAACAATTCATGTTAGGAGGACAACAAAGTAGGTTGCCTCCGAGCAATTTCAAGATCACATATTGCCAAGTAAACGAACAAGGCATGCTTGACATGAAATTTCACTTTGTAAAACACATAGAGTTATATGAATATTAAACGGGCAGCCAAATAGCACATATAAATCATGTCATATAACTCATTTTGGGTTTACGTATCAAGTATTAAGATTATACAAGCATGCAACTCGTTTACACAAGACCGAGTGCAATGATAGCTCACTTATCAACATGCAATCATCGGGAATCATATTTAGAGCTATAAGGACAATTACGAGCAGCCTATTAACCACACAATTAAACACATTTAAACATAGGGTCATCTCTTAGCAAATAGTCATGAGCGCTAAGGCCTCAATTCCGTGCTTACACATGCGATTAAGCAAAGCATTCATCAATTAATGATCCCAAGCCATGCATCAACCAAATTAAGCAACCTCAACCAACCACAATAGCCCACACAACATCTAAGTGCCACAATTCCAAGCATTCAATACCTCAAGCAAGGTCTCAACATGATTCAAAGCATATCACTAAGCAAAAACCTCACTGCAATGGTCTGTTTTCCCACATTCAATTAGCCAAGCAATTAGTCTCCAATTTCAGTCAACCAAATTTCAATTTGAATATTAATGAGTGATTTAAATCTAGGAACAAACCTTGCTGCATTTGGAGTTCGGACTTAGGAGTTATGGCCAAAACCGTGAGACTACGCAAAACTGTCCAGTTTTCAACACATTATGAGTTTTTCCATTTTTGAGGGTCTTAGATTCCGATTTAGCCTTAGCCTATTTCTGACCGAAATGTCCATAACTGCAAAATATAGCAACCTACAAATTTTAATTCTTTTTTATCAATGTTTACTAGGTCAAAAATACTTTGTTCCACAGAGTCAGTAATCTGCCAGAAAAACGAGTTTGCATATCTCTAAGTTTCTAGCCAAAATCAAGCCATGCATGAGAAGATAGGCTCATATACACACATATACATCAACTAAAGAGGTAAATATAGCCATATGAGAGCATGCATGTAAGCTTTGAAAGCATTTTAAAGAGTTTAACTCTCACCTTAGCCTATTGATGGTTAAAGATGCACAAATGCTCTTCAGAATGTACAAAGGGGGCTTCTTCTTTGCTTTGGCCGAGAGATAGCTTGTTTTCCCTCAATTTATAACTTATTTAGCATGTGAGGAAGGTGTGCATGTGTGTGAAACCAAAAGAAATGGAAGAAAACTATCAAGACTTACCTTAGGCCGAAAATGAAGAGTTTTGAGAGCTTGTGTGCATTTTTCTTGCTTTGCTTGCTATGGTCGAGTCTCTTGGGATCCTTGAGAGCTTAGGTGAGTATTAGAAGGTGAGCTTGAGCTATGGAGATTCAAGATGCAGCCATGGCCGAGAGAGTGAGAGAATGGGAGAGAATGAGAGAGTTTGAGAAAGAAATGAAATGTTTGTGTGTGTGTGTCGGCCCTAGGACTTGCAAGGCTGAAATTGTTTTGTTCTTTGAGCAATTTTGAATTGTGAGGAGACATAAGGTGAGGAGGCCGAGATGTTGAGGCTTGGTGTTTAGCAAAAGGTGCATTGGTGCAAGAAAAGTTATGACATTGTGTAAGATTGTGTCTAAGCATGCATGAATTAATTGTTTTGTTCAAATTTTTGCTCAAGGACATAGGTATGGCCGGCCATCTTGTGCTCCTAAATCTGAATTTTTTGTTTTGTTTAAAGCTTATTTTATTGTAGGTTGATTGTGGTATTTGAGGTGCATGGATTTTGTAATTAGAATAAGGAATGAAGAATGTTTAGTGTTTAGTGAACTTTCATCCCTTTGTGAGTTGACTTAGGATTAAAATTTTGCTAGTAGAGTTGTAGGATTATTTAATAGTCTAGTGCTTTGTGTAGGATGCTTTATTGATTAGCGTGCAAGCACGCTTTTCTTGGTCTAGGGCACGCACTACGAGATGAGACACAAACTACGAGACAAATGCACGTATTCCAAGTAAATGCACGTAACCCTAAATGAATGCATGTTATTCAAGACATGACTCTTAAACCTAGGTTAAGGCATGCAGTTCAAGGTTAGAGCACACGAAATGAGGTAACACAAGCAATTCGAGGTCGGGCCTCACAAAATCCTTTGTTGATTGGAATTTAGCATTGATGATTCTAATATGGTGTATACTAGTGAGTTTCAAGTTCACTAAATGGTAAGATCGTGACCTAGAAATTAAGAGATGAATTCATGGAAGTTGACGATAGTTACTTTTAGGGGTTAGATTATTAAGACATGGATAGTGTATTTAAGTGACTTAACAATGGGTAACCTCAAGACATGTAGGCAACTCTGGAGATTGAGTTTAACAAGGTTGATGATTCTTTAGTATAACAAGATATAGGGATGTTGGAATCGAGGAATTTACGTAGCTAGAACTTGTGTTTGAAAGACTACACCTAAAATGTTAGGTCGAATAGAAGTGAAAGGTATTGAATTATGCATTAGTTGACTAACGTTGCTAAAGGTCCTAAATTGGATATTGGTGATATTAAGAATCATGGAATTAGTTTGGTGCCCCTCGGATTTAGTTGTAATTATGCAAAGTAAATCATTCTATACACTCGTTGTTTGGATATCCTAGAGGATGTTAGAAAGCATATATCCCAAAGTAATATCGATGGACCTAGTATATAAACCATGGAAGTGAGATTAAAGCATCTGGCTACAAGTGGAGTCGTTAGGGTATGATTAGTAATCCTAAATAGCTAATAGTGAGTATGCATGATGATTCTTGGTAAAGCCTAGGACTTAGGATCAATGAGTCTTGATGCTCTTAGCTAGTTGAACATGTAAATGAGGAGAGTAAGATTTCATATAGTTAAGATAGAGATGAATTAGAGTCATGATGACCCAAGAGACTACTGTTAGACAATCGTATTTATGTGCACCGTTTCACATCTAGAAACTAGCGGTTGGTAGACTTCGAATTGTGGTCGTTGAATAGAGGGTAGATCTTGAAGTGATAGTTAAATGAATAGGTGATTACTTTTGAAGTTTTATTAGATTATATTGAAGGATGCCTCGTGGTCATAATTCTTATGTTGATACAGCCTTGAAGTTATTTCGTGTAACAAGCTACTTGGATTAGTATGGTAAGTATCTATGAGCTAGATCATTTTGGTACCCATTTATAGTCCTAGGATTGTTGTTGTACGACCAACAACCTAGTGGAGCATTGATATCACTTACATGGCAACGGCCCTAGCTTAGTAACACTAATGTTGAAGATATATTGGCGGGCATTAGATGTTCAAATGAATGACTAGGTCGCTAAGTAAGTAGGACCACTGTCCTCTTAACTATGACGTAACTTTGGATTGAGGTGAGTAGAATTTATTTGAGGTTGAAACTATTCGCCTTAGGAGTCTTGGTTAAGATTAAAAGAAATTATTAAGTCTCATGACTTGAAGATAGAGATTTGGATAAGGAAATAAATTGTGGATCACAGGCTGATGAAATTTACTTGTAAGGGTTGAACTAGTGCAACATGATTAGTTTACCCATGTAATTTCGATGGCAATTTATTGGTGGTACTTAATAAACCTTCGAGTTTGAGTTTAAGGAATCTCAACGGTCTTTCTCCTTGATTATGAGCGTGAAGGTTAACAATTTTGAAGCTAGTTGATAGGATATGTAAATCGGATATAGACCTATCATCTTGAAATTGGTGTATGTCGCCATAAGATTGTGGTATTATTGTGATATTCCTTTTGAGGTATGAATGCAAGATTGACACGACATAAGTCATGATTTTGGAGTTATAGTTATATTGTTAGAATACCGATGCAGCTTTGATGACTATGTTAGGAGATTCTAACCTTAGTTAACAAACTTAACCTTAAGATCAAATGGAGAGAATAGAGTCGTTCAAAGAAATGAACTGTAAATGTAGGAGTCACACCGAAATAAAAGATTGGAGAAATGTAGGAAGCAAATTGGTTGTGGTAAGAGAGATCACAGAAAACGGGACGAACCAGAGTGGGAAAAATAACAAAGGTCAGAATCCGTCTAAATGACCTCAATAGGTAAGAATGAATTTCGGGACGAAATTCTTTTAAGGAGGGGATGATGTGAGGCCTGACCCCGAGTAACGTGTCTTACCTCGATTTGCATGCCTTAGACCCAAAATTATGTGACCGACCTTGGATTACGTGCCCTGTCTTGGTTTTCGTGCATGCTTCGTCATACGTGCCTTGACCTAGAATTGTGTATCCTAATACTCGACTTACATGCAATACCTAGATATACGTGCCCTGACCTCAATTTACGTGTGTTATCTCGTTTCATGTGCCCTAATCTTGAATTGCGTGTCTTAACCTAGATTTAAGTGCCATACCTTGATTTACGTTCATTGCATTGAATTATGTGCCCTGTATTGGTTTACGTGCATTATCTAGGGTTGCGTGCATTTATTTTGGAATCCGTGCATTTGTCTTGAAGTGCGTGCCTTCCCTCGTAGTGCGTGCCGTAGACCTTAGAATGCGTGCCTGCACGCTAATCAATAAAGATTCATGCACAAAGTACTAGACAATAAAATAATCCTACACAATCCACTAACTATTAAAATAATATTATACTAATCCTACATATTCCACTAACAATATTCTAATCCTAATTCAAATTCTCTACAAAATCCACTAACAATAAACAATTATATCTACACAAACACCTAAACATTCTTTATTCTTTATTCTTTATTCTCATCTAAAACCAATGCACCTCAAATCCTACACTTATTATAATCTATAATATACTAGCATGAATCTGAGAATTCAGATTTTCCTTGCTATACATGACCAACAAGGGTGTCATACTCACCCATACACACAAAATTACAATTAAAACTCACACAAGACAAAGAGAAACACATCTATGACAACACAAAACACAAAAACAATTCCTACACACCACCCAACCTCCCTTTCTTGACCTACCCACCTCATGCTTCAGTAACTACTCAACTTAAATCCTAGATGACACACAAAATTCAGATTGCAAAGCTCAAGGCCGACACACACACACAAGCAACAATCAAACATCTTCAAACATTCATTTTGCCTCTCAACTCTCCCATTCTCTCTCCATTTCGGTTCTAGGACACTCTTGAGCATCTAAGACTTCGAATAAGCTCTCAAGGACCCTCAAGACCACTCCAAGCTCGGCCATAGCAGGCAACATAGAAAGAATCTCTCACAAAGCTCAAAAACCTCTCATTTTCGGCCATAGGTAAGTTTTGATAGTTTTCTCCCTTGTCTTTTGGTTTCACACACATGCACACCTTCTTCACATGCTAAATAAGCTAGGATTTAAGTAAAAACCAGCCACCACTTGGCCAAAGCAAGGAAAAAGGACATTTTGTGCATTTTCAAGAGCATTCGTGCATTTTCATCCATCAAGTTGCTAAGGTGAGGGTTAAATCTTTTTTAAAAGCTTTCAAAACTCACATGCATGCTCTCATATGACTATATTTACCTTTATAGTTCTTGTATGTGTGTTTATATGAGCCTATCTACTCATGCATGGCTTGAAAATAGCTAGAAACTTTGAAATATGCAACCTCATTTTTTTCTGGCAGATTACTAACCTTGTAGAACGAAGTATTGTTGGCCAAGTAAACGTTGATAAAAATGCATAAATATTTATAGGTCACTATATTTGTCAGTTATGAACATATTTTGCAGAAATAGGATAAGGCTAATTTTGAGTTTAAGGGCCTCCAAAATGAAAAATATCGAGATGTGTATGAATCTGGACAGTTTTGCGTAGTCTCACGGTTTTGGTCATAACTCCTAAGTCCGAACTCCAAATGCAGCGATGTTTATTCTTAGATTTAAAGCACTCATTAAGCTTAAATTTGAAATTTGGTTCACTGAATTTGGAGGTTATTTACTTGGCTAAATGAATAAGAAAAAACAGACCATTGCAGTAAGGTTTTTGGCTTGGTAATATGCTTTGAATCATGTTGTAACTTTACTTGTGGTATTGAATGCTTGGAATTGTGGCAATTAGAAGTTGTGTGGGCTGTTTTGGTTGGTTGAGGATGCTTAATTGATTGATGCATAGCTTGGGTTTAATTACATGACGAATTGTTCCTTAATTGCATGTGTAGCACGAAATTGAGGTCCTATTGCTTATGAATACTTGCTAAGTGATGATCCTATGGTTAAATGTGTTCAATTGAATGGTTAGTAGGCTTTCCAATAATTGCTAAGTATGCTTGAAATAATTTAAGTGTTTCTTGTGGTCCTTAGCAAGTTAAAACAACACCCGAGCATGTCGATTGCAAACCCTAATGGCCACGTAGACTCCCAAGTCATGAACCACTCTTGTGTGACTTATAATTGATGTTGAGGATTGTTAAAAGGCTGCCCGGAATTGTCTTTATAGCTCTAAGTATGATACTCGATGATTGCGTGTTGCTAAGTGAACTATTCTTGCACCCGGTCTTGTGCAAGTGTTGTAACATGCTTGTATGATCTTAACACTTGATATGTGAACCCAAAATAAGTTATATGAATTGTTTTATATGTGTGACATGGCTGCCCGTTAAATTTTTATATGCTTCTAAGTATTTTTCAAAGTGAATTTACATGTCAAACCATGCCTTGTATGTTGACTTGTCGATATGTGATCATACGTGTATCCGGAGGAAACCTACTTTGTTGACCTCCTAATATGAATTGTTAAAAGATATTCAATGGCTTATTTGAAAATGATTACTTGGCTGCCCGTGAAAGTTTAATTTCTTTCAAATGGATATATGAAATGATTATATGATCTTACAATGCCTTCTATGCCAATATGTCAAAATGTGATCATAAACTTGCTCGGAGGCAACCTACTTTGTTGACCTCCTAATGTGAAATGTTAAATGGCATAAATGTGCATTGCATACAAGGTTGTAACCTTTCATTTTGACATGGTAGCGTTTGCATCACTCCAGGTGGCATCAGGCTTGCCAGTGTATTGGCGTGACTACCATGGTCCAATTCCCTCTCTCGGTTGGCATTCTACCCTCGGAGAGTTGTGTCGTAGGTTTGGTGTACATCCGGAGTACACCCGTTGGAGTGATAAGTGGTTGATCGATGTTGGCTACAACAATGGTTATCGAAAATGAACTTGAACGGCAGGAACTAAGTGCTATGCGAGGCAAAGTGCTACACCTAAAAGTGGTGGGAGCTACCTCTTGAGCCCGTAGGAGCCTCCTCTAGAGTCCGGTACGTATCACCGCTTCCTTTTCACTATGTGTTTAACTACTCTCGCTTGGTTCCTAGAGGACCTCGGGGAGGAAAGACGGGTAAATGTGTTCATTTATATTTATGTTATGTTATGAACTTGCTTATTTCATATGACATGTTTGTAACGCCCCGATCCCTCACGAGACCGGAGGCTCTAATAACCAAGCTATTCTCAACCCAATTCCAACCCAGTCTCAAAATTTTAGGAAAAAATGGACAGAGTTTCCTCTGTACCGCGAACATTTTTCAAACCTGTAAATGCTCAAAATAGCCACAATATACTAAAACAAGCTTTTATAATTAAAATTCAAAGGTTCAAGGCCATCCAAGCCAGGAGACAAACAACAGCTCCAAATCACACATGCATGCACCCAACTTAACTTTTCATTAAACCTTTTTAACATGCCATTCTATGATAACATTAGAGCAATTTTAGAAGTTGAAATCAACACCTCTAAACATACACCCCCAAACATGCAAGAACTAAAAGGAGAATTAAAAGTTATTACAAGCCATAATATCTCAAAGCTAACATTACAACCAACAACTTTCAACTTGCAACTACAAGAATATACGTAGCCTTAAGGCCACAAAATAGATCATGCTATAGCAATACAAGTACACCATGTAACAACAAGAAGGAAAATCCACCTTAGACAACAAACACACAACAACTAGGGCAAAGGCTCAGCCTGAACTTCTTCCTCTTCCACTAGCACCTCAACTAGCTGGGGATCACCCTCAGCACATCCTGAAACATATATCGAGGTATGAGCAACCATTGTTGCCCAGTGAAGGTATAGTCTCCCGGGGCGTGCAATGCAACAAGTAAAGCAATTGGACAAATAAAGCAGTTAATCATTCAGAAATAACAAATTCTAGTAACCACACAATAAAAGGATACATTTCACTTAACCCCATACTCCATATCTTCAATCCACGAACACAATCCACTAACCACGATCACGATCACGATAACGATAAGCCGGCATAATCCCAAACACTCCAGTGGGTGTACTCCAGATATACCCCGATAATCCTACGAACCAACACTCCCTGGCAATCTCCGGACCAGGCGAGTGAGGGAATAGAGCACGGAGTTTGAATATCCACTGGCAAGCCCTCTGCCGCCCAGCCGATATTCAACACATCCGCCCCTGACACTATGGTTGCGCAACCACTATGCAATGCACTTTACAATGGCAAGTTAATATCAATAAGATAAGCAATAACACGTAGGAGGATCAACAAAGTAGGTTGACCTCAATGCAGTTAGAATAGAAGCAGTTTATACAAGCAATAAGCAGTTTTACAAAGGGGCATATACAAGATATAATTAGAATTACATCAAAAGTTCCAAACCAACTTGAAACCACATTTAAACATTCAAGAAGTCATGCCAACGTCTTAGAAGTGCGAGACAACTGAAATTACACCTAAACCCCTTTGTTATTCAAGCTATTTCTCTTCCAAACCAAAGTTAATGGTTCAAATTCAAAGGGAAACTCTACCAACCTTCTAACTAACCCTCAAGGAACCCTTTCAACCCTCTAACACATTCAAACGCTCGCAATAACCCTGAAAGCCCCAAATTCCCTCTTATAGCTTTACACTACACCTACCTCATCCGGGCTTCAAACAAGGGTTAGCAAAGCTTCTATAGCACCTAGGTAGCCTAAGAATACTAAAAGTGAAGCCCGAATCTACCCGGATTCGCATTAACCCCGAAACCCCTTTGTTAAAGTTGGCTATTTCACGTTTTATACAATTTTAGAGCAATTCAAGTGTACGGGGCTATTAGACTACCTTCATTAGCACCTAAAGCATCTATTAGAAGTGTTGAATCAAGCTAATACGTGCAATTGCACAAAACCATAGAAAAATATCACTATTCACCTCATAAATTCAAATGACAATTCCAACCGTTTAAAATGCGAACTAATGGCTCAAATGTGTTCTCTAGCACTTATATACAAGGTATAATAGCATAGATAAGCTTTCCAATAGCATTTGATAACATTTTCAACAAATTAAGAAAAATGTAACATTTTAGATATGCATAAAAAGTCATGAAAACCCTCACCAATTGCGTGTAGGAACTCTCGGGAGGCTAGCAAACACCCTAAACTACTTGCTCCTAGCTTGGCTTGGCTTGGCTTGAAGATTTGATGAGCAAAATTATATCATTCTCCTCCTATACTATTCTCGGATTTGCTACAGTAAAATCTGCATCTTCCCTTTTTTTTTTTTTTGCTAAGTTATGACTTATGTTGTGTGTTGTGTGAATATATGTTTGGGTGGGGCATGTTGGGTGCTTAAATGGTCTATTAAAATGAGCTTAATTAGCTTTAAAACAAGTCCATTGCACATAAATTAAGTTAGCTAACTAAAACATTATGTTTCATACGTAACACTATTCACTAGTTCACTAAACTATTTTCTAAACGAAGGTTCCTAAAATGGGTTTCCATGCTACACCATGGTTCACCATGGTTCGCAAATGGGGCGCCCATGCTACACCATGGTTCACAAATAGGGCGCCCATGCGGCGCCATGGTGCGAGCATGGGGCACCCATGCGGCGCGATTGTGCGCGCATGGGGCGCCCATGAGGCGAGATATTGCACGCATGGGGCGCCCATGCGGTGCGATGTTGAGCGCATAGGGCGCCCATGCGGCGTGATGCCACATGTTGGTGCGCGCATGGGGAGCCCATGTCGCACGATGGTGTGCTCATGCGGCGCCTATGACGCGCGCATGGTGAGCGCATGGGGTGCCCATGTCGCGCGATGGTACTCGCGCATGGGGTGCCCATATGGCGTGATGCCGCACGTTGGGGCACGCGTGGGGCGCCCATGCCATGCGATGGTGTACGCATATGGTGCCCATGCCGCACGATGGTTGGCGCATGGGGCGCCCATGCTGCGCGCTAGTGGGCGCATGAGGCAACCATGCGGCGTGCTGGTGCACACATGCGGTGCCCATGCCCCGCGCTGGTACACGAATGAGGCGCTGATAGGGCACGGAAGGGGCACTGGTTTGGTGCACGACAAGGGCACTATGGGGGTACGCTTGGGAGATGATGGGGGACAATAGGGGACGGCTTGGGCACTACTTGGGGACGTTGGGCACTACGGGCGATGCTAGACCTTCGGGGGTATTGAGGGCCATGCGTAATGTTTTATAACACAAATGTGGACATTGATGTGCTTTTAGAATTGGTTTCCGAATCTACGAAGTAGTCTTAACAATGACCCTTCCCGACGAACACTTTGTCACATTTAGGTGGTGAATTAGATTAATCGGCTTCCCAATCCATCCAAACAAATTTTTCACACCAAATATCGTCTAAATGAATTAATTTATTAATTAATATGAATTTTCCTGAATTTTCTAGAATTTTTTATAATTTTTCCCTATTTTTCGTAATTATGTAAGGATAATAAAAATTATTTTTGATTCCCAATGGATCCAAAAAAAAAATTTCTCAACAAATATTATCAAAACAAATTAATGTATGAATTAATATAAATTTTCCAGAATTTTCTAGTATTTTGTTTTTTTATTTTTTCCCTATTTTTCGCAATTATTAAATATTTAAAATTATTTTTTCAGAAAAAATAATATTGAAGCATTTGGGTATCATATCCTAACAATGAGCAGCAAGTTGGGTATGAAGATCATGCCCAATGGGGGCTCTAATAGTGTAAAACACCCATTTTGAATCTCTGGCAAAATGTACGCTACTGCTGTCACTTGGGTTTTTGCATCTAAATGTACTATAGGGGGGTATGTGGTATCAAGCCCCCTAGTCGAGGTCCAGCAGGGGGACGTTGTGGGCACTTCGTGGCACATTATGGGCAATATCGTTGGTTATATTGTGGGCAGGAATGCCTACCGAGTGAATGACGCCGGGGTATTGCATTGCATACCCGTGCGTCGGGGCCGTGCCACCCCCGCCTCGCGTCCCTCGACATGTCCCTCAACACGGCACCATGATGGCTAATGAGGAACTTGGTGGCTTCCCTAGCCCCTCATTATCCATCTTGGTGCCGCAGCACCGTCGGCATCATTTGGATAGCTAATGAAGGAGCGAGTGGTTGCCAAAGCACAAAACTAGTTATCATTGTGCCGCTAGCTAGGCATACGTTGGGGGACATTCCCGTCCCCTGACGTGTCGTTGGGCCTGCGCTGTGTAACACCCCGATCCCTCTCGAGACCGGGAGTTCTATCAATCGATCTAATCACAACCCAAATCCAAACCCGGGCAAAAATTTTTAGGGAAAACGGACGGAGTCTCCCCTGTTTCTAGGCGAAATGTAAAACCTATAATAGCCTATAAATGGACCACCACCGTGTCCAACCACACAAAACTTCCTCAAGGCCATCCGAGCCTCGGTTCTCAACAATTATACTCAGCAAGTATACATACATTTCCAATTTAAAAGCAAACCTATCTCTTTTCATTTTTGACAAGTACACTCAAACTTGAAAATTAAACCATACTAAGCTACTGCATAAAATAAACTATCATGCCATTCTAGCTCTTTTCCTCTAGATATTACAAACACACATTGAAATTAAGCTACATTAACTAAATACACAATCTAACTTATCAAACTACTTCAACAATCTAATGAAACTTAAATTACAATCCTTTTGACATTAAATACATATAATACATAAAAGCATACATCTTTACAACTTTGACAACTCAAGTCACACAGGCACGCAAGACAACTCTTCAAGCACGGACTTTCACGAAATCACGAACTTTCTAGCTAACATGGCATCTCCTGAAATGTGGTGGTGAGGAGTGAGTATACACAACACGTATACTCAGTGAGGGCGAGACATATATCGAGTTGGAGAGAAACAAGATCGTGCAATGCAAATAGGTACAGTTAAGCAATACAATCAATAAAAGGCATTCAATATATACAACAATACAATAAACAATTAAGAAAAGCATTAACACAACCAATCAAAGCTATACCACACTTTGAAGGCTATGGTTCACTCGAGCGAGTAATGTACCGATCATGATCCCGATGACATTAACGATGACGCACCGGCCCAAACCACCTTATAACACCAGTTTGGAATACCACGGAAGTATCCATCAATTCTACGACCCAAAACTCCCTGGGAGGCAACCCAAGCGAGAAGAGGGAATAGCTACAGAGCTAGAGCAACCAACACTGGCAACCTGAGGCTACCCAGAGAGGCCCATCACTCATGTGCAAGACACTATGCAATGCAAGACTCGATACAAGGCGATAAACGAGCGATATCAAGCATTCTCAACAATTGATAAACATTTCAATCAATAATTAACTCTAACAAGCGTAATAAGCATTAACAAGCATTTGCAATCAAACAAGTAATAAGAATAACACCAACTAACATTGTCAAGCAACAACAAGTATTCTACAGGCATTATAAGCATTCTATAGGCAACATAAGCATTCTATAAGCAATATAAGCATTCTATAATCAATATAAACATACTATAAGCAATATTCTATGAAAACACACAAAATCACAAAAATGACCCCAACTTCAAAACACTACTACTTTCAAATGAGCCACGAGCTTTAGAAACCGACTTCACCAATCCTCCTAGGTCACCATAAGGCACGTCTAAAGACCCCGAAACCCTACTTTACCCTAGAATTCACGCAAAGCCCTGATTTCCCCCTTTGCTCGTTTGAACTACAACTATACTAACCAAACATCCAACCAACGCCATAATCGCACCAAAAGTGCTTCCATGGCCTCCCGAAACAATGCCAACACGCAAAACGAGAAAATGCCAAACTCGACCTAAACGACCCCGACTTTCACTAAGCCATTTTTCTCCATTTTTCCATTACACATTCCAATTAAACCACACATTTAGGCATTCTAGCATACCTAGCACCTTTTCACATCAACAGACAGCATACAGCGCAACTTTATCGTTTCAAGGGTTTACTATTCACTAATTACTATTCATTAAACAATTTAAATTGCAATTTCGATTTTCAACCGCAGAAAATGATAAAAAGCTATAAATACATGTTCTACAATCAACAAGGAACATTCTTTAAGCAACAAAACGATTAAAACAACAATCTACGCATAAGTTCTAAAAATTAAAGTTTAGACATACATTTTTCAAATGCGCAAATAATGATGAAACCCTCACCTTAGACGCTCCTAGACGCTAGGAAAACCTCGTAGGACGCTTCGGAAACCACCCCGTGCAAGCTCACGCGAAGAATCGAAGATTTTGGCTTGAAATCTTTTTTTTTTTCTTCTCCCTCATTTTCGGCCAGCTCTCTCTCTCTGTTTTCAGCTCTCTTTTTTGTGCTATTTTAAGCTATTTTAAAAGATGACACAAGGTCAACTTTGTCAAGGCTTGGTCAACTAACTTAAACTTGGTCAAGGCTTGGTCAACTAACTTAAACTTGGTCAAACTAGCCTATTTCATGCATTTTTAAACTAAAACAACTATGGAAATATTAATTCTAGCTAGCAACAATTAAAATATAAAATTTAAGTCATCTAAATACTAGTTTTCACTATTTGTTGAGGACTAGAATTCATTTCCTAACTATCTCTCTCGATATGCTATGCACTTTGCGTCAATAGAAGAACAACAATTAAATCTCAAAGAATCTAAGAAATATATCATTTTTGGAAAGCATCATAGTTTAAAATTTACTCCAGCTCGGAGCTACTTTTCATTTAATTGAAATCTGAGCATTTAAGCGCAAGAAAAATAAAACCAATTGACATCAATATGAAAAGTAGTTGTTATTCCGTTAAAATAATTAGCTCAAGTATTATTTTAGTTACTTCAGAAAGAAATATGAAAATAAAGCTTCAAATAATGTTTAACTAAAAATAAACACAAATTCAATGCCAACATTTAAGATGTCACTTAGTTAAATGAAATTAAATGCCATTAAATGCATGCCGGGTTCGGGTTATCACACGCTGTCACTCCCCAACCCGACCTATGGAGGTTAGACTAGGGTATAACCTAATTCATTTATGCTATTTCACCTACTTAATCATTTGTTATGATTTAACGCTTAACATTGGCCTAGAACTCCAAACGTTTTCCAAAAAACCGGCAGCATAACGGTTGTATTTAAGACCTTTGGTTTGACCTAATTTTCTAGAACGCCTCAAATAATTCGAATCGTTAATCCGATTCTGATAAAGATTCATGTTTTATCATCAATAGATATGCCTACTAATTTATCTCGATAGTCTCGTTTAATTAACAAGCCTAGCATGATAGCTATGTCCTGTTTATTTGCCAGTTCCTATCTTGCAAGTACTTATTATCCTTTAGCTTACGCATAAGCACCTAAGTAAGATTAGACAGAGTTTTATTATATGCTTCTTAACCTAGTGGTTTAAACAGCTATGATAACTACTAATCAAGACAATAAACACAATAACCAAATAAAGAGTTTGTCCGGTTATAGATAGTACAATTCAAAATTAGACCCAAATTACAACGGGGTCATTTACATCAACGAGATAAAGAGTCCGCAAACAAACACAACATCCCTAATAGCATCCATGTTCTCGAAAAGCACGCAGTGCACATAGTCGTTCCAAAGGTTCATCAACTAGCACATTTTCTTCGGGTACCCATTCCAAATCTGCTTTACCTGTGACAAAAAGAGGGTGAGTCCTTATGAACTCAGTGAGGAGGGAACAAGTGACAAGGTTTTGAAAATCCTTTTCCGGTTAACTTGTGAAAACTTCTTTAAAAACATGTCAAATAAAATAAGTAAGTTCATAACAATACATAAATAAAAAGAAACACATTTACCCGTCTTTCCTCCCCAGGGTCCTCTAGGAACCAAGCGAGAGTACTTAAACATATAGTAAAAAGGATACGGTGAGCTTTTGCTCTCAAGGTCAATCGGTGAGCATTTGCTCTCAAGATCATTTCCGATAACAGTTGTTGCAGCCAGCTTCAATCATCCACTTATCACTCCAAATGGGTGTACTCCGAATGTATCCCGAAATCCTACGACCCAACTCTCCGAGGAAGTCTAGCCCCCAAGCAAAAGAGGGAATTGGACCATAGTAGTCACGCCAATACACCGGCATACCCGATGCCGCCCGGAGTGATGCAAACGCTACCATGCCAAAATGAAAGGTTGCAACCTTGTATGCAATGCATGTTTATGCCATTTAACATTTCACATTAGGAGGTCAACAAAGTAGGTTGCCTCCGAGCATGTTTATGATCACATTTTGACATATTGGCATATAAGGCATTGTAAGAACATGTAATCATTCCATATATCAATTTGAAAGAAATTAATCTTTCACGGGCAGCCAAGTAATCATGTTCAAAATAAGCCATAGAATATCTTTTAACAATTCACATTCGAAGGTCAACAAAGTAGGTTGCCTTCGAGCAAATATAAGATCACATATTGATGAGTAAACATATGAGACATGCTTTGACACGTAAATTAACTTGGTAAAACACTTTGGAGCATGTGAACATTTAACGGACAGCCAAGTAACACCATATAAAACAAGTTATATAGCTCATTTTAGTTCACATATCAAGTGTTGAGATCATACAAGCATGCTACGACACTTACACAAAACCGGGTGCAAGAATAGTTTACTTATCAACATGCAATCATCGGGGATCATGTTTAGAGCTATAAAGATAATTTCGGGAAGCCTATTAACAATCCTCAAAATCAATTATGATCACACAAGAGTGGTTTATGACTTGGGAGTCTACGGGCCATTAGGGCTTACAAGGCCGTGCTTGGGTATTGATTTTATTTGCTAAGCACCACAAGAAACACTTAAACCATTTCAAGCATACTTAACAATTATTGGGCAGCCTACTAACCACTCAATTGAACACATTTAGCCATAGGATCATCACTTAGCATGTATTCATAAGCAATAGGGCCTCAATTTCGTGCTTTTACATGCGATTAAGCAACAATTCATCATGTAATTAAACCCAAGTCATGCATCAATCAATTAAGCATCCTCAACCAACCAAAACAGCCCACATAACTTCTAATTGCCATAATTCCAAGATTCAATACCACAAGTAAAGTTACAACATGATTCAAAGCATATTACCAAGCCAAAAACCTTATTGCAATGGTCAGTTTTTCCTCATTCATTTAGCCAAGTAAATAACCTCCAAATTCCATGAACCAAATTTAAAATTGAAGCTTGATGAGTGCTTTAAATCTAGGAACAAACCTCGCTGCATTTGGAGTTCGGACTTAGGAGTTATGACCAAAACCGTGAGACTACGCAAAACTGTCTAGATTCATACACATCTCGATATTTGCAATTTCATGCATTTGTGACATCGTTTACTAGGCCAAAACTATTTCGTTCTACAAGGTCAGAAAGCTGCCAGAAACTTACTACATATTTCCATGTTTTCCAGATTTAGACACATTATGATATTTGACTATTTTGGCGGTCTTAGAGGCAAAATTGGGCTTGGCCTATTTCTAAAAAATATGTTCAGAACTGACCAATATAGCGACCTACCAATTTTCATGCATTTTTATCAATGTGTACTAAGCCAAAATCACTTCGTTCCACAAGGTCGGTAATCTGCCAGAAAAACGTGTTTACATATCTTCAAGTTTCTAGCCATTATCAAGCCATGCATGAGTAGATAGGCTCATATAAACACATATACATGAACTAAAAAGGTAAATACAGCCATATGAGATCATGCATGTGAGTTTTGAAAGATTTTAAAAGAGTTTAACCCTCACCTTAGCAACTTGATGGATGAAAATGCAAGGATGCTCTTGAAAATGCTCAAAAGGTCCTCTTTCCTTGCTTTGGACAAGTGGTGGCTGGTTTTTCCTTAAATCCTAGCTTAGTTAGCTTGTGTAGGAGGTGTGCATGTGTGTGAAACCAAAAGACAAGGAAGAAAACTATCAAAACTTACCTATGGCCGAAAATGAGAGGTTTTTGAGCTTTGTGAGAGATTCTTGCTATGTTGCTTGCTGTGGGCAAGCTTGGAGTGGTCTTGAGAGTCCTTGAGAGCTTGTTAGAAGTCTTGGGAGCTCAAAGGGTAGACATGGTCGAAAATGGAGAGAGAATGGGAGAGTTTGGGAGGAAAGAGAGAGTTTGATGAGTTGTTTGTGTGTGTGTTGGCCTTGGGCTTGCAAAATCTGAAATTTCTTGTCATCTTTTGCATTTTTGAATTGTGAGGAGCATGGGCATTGAGAGGGCCAAGAAAGGGAACTTGGGGTAGGGTGTATAGGATTATTTTTATGCTTTGTGTTTTGTGTATGTCATAGAATGTTTTTGTGTCTTGTAAGAGTTTAAATTATAATTGTGTGTAAGAGAATGTTGGGTTGTTTGTCTTCTAGTGGGTTGAATTAGGATTAAAGTATAGTATTAATAGTTAGTGGGTTTTGTAGGAAAAGGTGATTAGGTATATTATATTGGGGATGGTTTGGGTGATGATAGGATTTTGCCTTATAGTGAATTTGAATTAGGATTAAAATAATATTAGTGGAATGTTTAGGAATAGTTTAATGTTATTTTATAGTTAGTGGAGTTTGTAGGATTTGAATTAGGAAATTTAATATTGGTTAGTGGATTGTGTAGGATTATTTTATTGTCTAATGCTTTGTGCAGGAATCTTTATTGATTAGCGTGCATGCACGTTTTCCTAGGTCTATGGCACGCACTATGAGGTAAGACACGCACTTCAAGGAAAATGCACAAATTCCAAGGTAATTGCACACAACCCTAAGTGAATGCACCTAAACCAAAGCAAGACACGTAATTCAATACAATGCACGTAAATCAAGGAACGACTCTATATCTAGGTTAAGGCATGCAATTCAAGGTTAGGGCACGCGAATCAAGGTAACGCATGTAAATCGTGGTCAGGGCACACAATCTTAGGTCAAGGCACGTATAACGAGGCATGCACAAAAACTAAGATAGGGCACGTAATTCAAGGTCGGTCATATAATTCTAGGTCTAAGGCACGTAAATCGAGGTAAGACACGTTATTCGGGGTCAGGCCTTACATGCGCGATGCGCGAATCGCCTGGCACACGAAGCTATGGCCGTTGCCGAGTGGATACACGCGACCATGGTACAATGTCGTGGTGATCCAAGCACCGCGTGGGCTTGGGTGGCTCTTGGGGGACGTTGGGGGCATGCGTGATGCGTGAATCGCCTGGCACACGTGGCATTGGCTTTCTTTAAGCAACGACGTGGCCGTTGCGATGAGGCGATTGTTGATGCTTCAATGTCGTGGCAAACCAAGCACCATGTAGCCTTGAAGCCATCCTCCGTTTGGTTTTGACGGGCCTGTGCGATGCGCGAATCGCCTAGCACACGATGCCATAGTCCTCGCTGAGTCGTAATGCGACGGACGTGGTTTAATGTCATGGCGATCCAAATACCGCATGGGCAGGAAGTTTGCTTGTCCCGTTCCGTGCATGCGGGTGGATATAGGGGGACGGTGGAGGACTGCGCGAATCACCTAGCACATGGCCTTGGCTTTCATTAAGTGATGACGCGAGCGTTGCGATGAGAAGATGGCTAGAGCTTCACTGTCGTGGTGATCCAAGCACCGTGCTGCCTCGAAGCCGTCCCCAATGTGTTCCCACGGGCCTGCGCGAATCGCCTAGCACACAACGCCATGGCCCTCGCTGAGTCGTAATGCGACATACGTGGTTTAGTGTCGTGGCGATCCAAGCACTGCGTGGGCAGAAAGTTTGCTTGTCCCGTTCCGTGCGTGTGGGAGCGTATAGGGGGACAGTGGGAGACTGCGGGATTCGCGAATCGCCTAGCACACGGCCTTGGCTTTCGTTAAGTGACGACGCGAGCGTTGCGATGCGATGATGGCTAGAGCTTCAATGTCGTGACGATCCAAGCATCGTGCTGCCTCGAAGCCATCCCACTGTGTGTTCCCACGGGCCTGCGCGATGCGCGAATCGCTTAGCACACGACGCCATGGTCCTCGCTGAGTCGTAATGCGACGGACGTGGTCTAGTGTCGTGGTAATCCAAGCACCGCGTGGGAAGGAATTTTGCTTGTCCCGTTCCGTGCGTGCGGGAGCATATAGGGGGACGGTGGGGGACTGCACGATGAGCGAATCACCTAGCACACGGCCTTGGCTTTCGTTAAGTAACGACGCGAGAGTTGCGATGAGACGATGGCTAAAGCTTCAATGTCATGGCGATCCAAGCACCGTGCTGCCTCGAAGCCATCCCACTGTCTGTTTCCACAGGCCTGCGCGATGCGCGAATCACTTAGCACACGATGCCATGGCCCTCGCTGACTCGTAATACGACGGACGTGGTCTAGTATCGTGGCGATCCAAGCACCGCGTGCGTAGGAAGTCCACTTTCGGTTGGTACCTCAATTGTGTACACCTGGTGCATGGTCGAGCACCACGAAGTTGGCTCTTAAGCTTGCGATGTGTAGCCTGGTCATGCACCTGATGCCGTGTCCCTCAGAAAATCATTGTGCCTAGTGGTGCGTGCTTGGGCCATCTCGCTGGTTCCGTTTGCCTGAAGGTCTTCGTTTGCTTAGACAGTGGGCGGTTATCGGCTTGGCGGTCCGAGCATAGCAAACATGATAGCGTGTGAGTGGTGGTCGGCTTCTATGGGTCGATTGGATCCCTGCTTGAGCAGCGACGTCTGCCCCTGCTTTCTTGTTCATTCGCGGGCTGAGTGCTTACGTTGCCTTGGTCGGCCGGCTGATTTCCTGTGTTGTGTACCTACAAAGACGGCAATCTAAAGTCCCATCGTCCATCTTTCGCCTTGTGTCTGCCTCCATGGACGGCGTGGGGTGAACCCCTAAGTACGTCCCGTGTTCCATGCTGCTCGCTCCTACGAGTGCGGCAGACGTGGCCCATGGTGCGTCACTCGATCTCTCGGATACGGCACACCATGACGGTATATGGGGTCCTTGGCCTCTTTTTGCCCTAAACCAGCTTTCGTCGCTAACTGCATACGACGGTCGTGCGCTTATCTCGAGTCGTCGACCCTTAGGGGACCACATGCCGCATGCGATGCCGGCGTCTGTAAGGAATGGTACCTGGTTGATCCTGCCAGTAGTCATATGCTTGTTTCAAAGATTAAGCCATGGATGTGTAAGTATGAACTAATTCAGACTGTGAAACTGTGAATGGCTCATTAAATCAGTTATAGTTTGTTTGATGATATCTACTACTCGGATAATTGTAGTAATTCTAGAGCTAATACATACAACAAACCCTGACTTCTGGAATAGATGTATTTATTCGATAAAAGGTCGACGCGGGCTCCTCTGCCCATTGCTACGATGATTCATGATAACTCGACGGATCGCACGGCCCTCATGCCAGCGATGCATCATTCAAATTTCTGCCCTATCAACTTTCGATGGTAGGATAATGGCCTACCATGGTGGTGTCGGGTGACGGAGAATTAGGGTTTGATTCCGGAAAGGGAGCCAGAGAAACGGCTACCATATCCAAGGAAGGCAGCAGGTCCGCAAATTACCCAATCCTGACACGAGGAGGTAGTGACAATAAATAACAATACTGAGCTCAAAGGTCTGGTAATTGGAATGAGTAAAATCTATATCCCTTAATGAGGATCCATTGGAGGGCAAGTCTGGTGCCAGTAGCCACAATAATTCCAGTTCCAATAGCTTATATTTAAGTTGTTGCAGTTAAAAAGCTCGTAGTTGGACATTGGGATGGGTTGGCCGGTCCGCCTCAGGTGTGCACCCGTCGTCTCATCCCTTCTGTCGGCGATGCGCTCTTGGCCATAACTGGCCGGGTCGTGCCTCCAGCACTATTACTTTGAGGAAATTAGAGTGCTCAAAGCAAGCCTACTGAGACGGCACACTTGTGTTTCGACCGCACAGATGCGCACGGCTTAGCGAAAACGTGCCATCAATAGTATCGATGGTCCAGGTGCGAAAATTGGCCCAAGGCAAACCAAGACCCTTCCCAGCGTGTTTGGAAGCTTCTAGGCCAGTGGAGATGGTTCTGGAAGCATTTGCAGCAGAATTGGAGGGAAGCAGGCAGAATTGACTCTAGAAGGTTCCGAAAAAATGGCTAAGGCATAGAAACTGCCCAGTCTGCCCAGGGTAGCTGCCCAGTCTGCCCAGCAGGTACAAGAATGTTCCAGAATGGTGCAGAATAGCGCCTAGCAGTGGAGAACTTTGGAAATTCTGCCCAAACTTGAATTCAAATGTGTAGATAACTCTAGAAACTATACTTGTACATAGACATTTGTATGGTTCAGATTGTAGCCACTTGGCATAGATCATAGGCATTGATTAAGACCTTGTACATGTATAAATATGAGTTGTTGTGCAATGAAATGCAAGCCATTTACCTTTCCATTTTCATGTGCCATTTTCCAGCCATTTTAACATTTTTCAAACTCCTACTAGTGTTGCCTACTAGTGTTCATCTTGTACAAGGGTCAGCCCCTCACCCAAGCGCCCTTTGCAAGCTAGTGTTAGGGTCTTCAACCTCTAACACACGTGTTTGTGCTGTGCTACTCTGATAACGCAGGCGTACTTAGTCGACACCCACATTGGCTAAGGCCGTACGTAGTTGGGATTTCAACCTCAATCTTTGACCACGTGACACTACGCTCTGTATACATTAGCATGGGATAACATTATAGGATTTCAATCCTATTGAGTTGGCCTTCCGGATCGGAGTAATGATTAACTAGGACAGTCGGGGGCATTCGTATTTCATAGTCAGAGGTGAAATTATTAGATTTATGAAAGACGAACAATTGCAAAAGCATTGGCCAAGGATGTTTTCATTAATCAAGAACGAAAGTTGGGGGCTCAAAGACGATCAAATACCGTCCTAGTCTCAACCATAAACGATGCTGACCAGGGATCGGCGGATGTTGCTTTTAGGACTCCGCCGGCACCTTATGAGAAATCAAAGTTTTTGGGTTCCGAGGGAGTATTGTAGCAAGGCTGAAACTTAAAGGAATTGATGGAAGGGCACCATCAGGAGTGAAGCCTGCGGCTTAATTTGACTAAACACGGGAAAACTTACCAAGTCCAGACATAGTAAGGATTGACAGACTGAGAGCTCTTTCTTGATTCTATGGGTGATAGTGCATGGTCGTTCTTAGTTGGTGGTGTAATACCCGAGCCCGGAATGTGAAAATTTCTTGTTTATTATTTTGGAAATTATATTTCCTTAAATTCTTTTAGAATTAATTGATACTTCCTTACTGTCGCAACGTGCATTGCATTTAGGGAGCGATAGCTAGAGAACGGTTTCTGGTCCTCAGCAAATAGTGAAACTAGTATTTAGATGACTTAAATTTTATGTTTTAAGTGTTGTTAGCAATAATAAATTTTTCTTTAGTTAAAATGGCTTTAAAATGCACAAAATAAGGCCATTTGACCAAGTTTTAAGTTGTTTGACCTAGTGCTTTGACCATTTGACCAAGTCATCACTTAATAAGCTAAAACTAAGCAAAAAAAAAAAAAAACAAAGCTGAAAAACAGCCCAAGCAGGCCGTGTGCTTCAAGAGAAAAAAAAAACCTTTCAACTTCCAATCGTTCAATCTTCGCGTGAGCTCGTGCGGGGTGGTTTCCAAGGTGACCAGCGTTGTTTTCCTAGCGACTAGGAGTGCCTAAGGTGAGGGAAGCATGTTATTTGCACATTTAAATGTCAAGTGTATCAACTTTGTAATTTTTAGAATTTATCCGTAGATTGTTGTTTAAAGCGTTTTGATGCTTCTAGAATGTTCCTTGGCAATTGTAGAACGTGTATTTATAGCTTTTTAACATTTTCTGCGGTTAAATGTTGTGATTGCAATTTAAATTAGTTGTTGAATAGTATTTTGTGAATAGTAAACCCTTGGAACGATGAAGTTGCTCCGTTATGATGTCCGTTGATGTAGAAATGTGCTAGGTGTGCTAGAATGCCTAAATGCATGGTTTGTTTGGGTTGCGTAATGGAAAAAACAGGAATTAAGCCTTAGTGAAAGTCGGGGAAGTTTAGGTCGAGTTTGGCATTTTCTCATTTTGCATGTTGGCATTGTTTCGGGAGGCCATGGAAGCACTTTTGGTGCGATT
Source organism: Ehretia macrophylla (assembly GCA_037974665.1). NCBI lineage: Eukaryota > Viridiplantae > Streptophyta > Magnoliopsida > Boraginales > Ehretiaceae > Ehretia > Ehretia macrophylla. The sequence continues at coordinate 34,306,024 of CM075776.1, forward strand.
ATGGCGTTGGTTGGGTGTTTGGTTGATATAGTTGTAGTTCAAACGAGCAAAGGAGAAAATCGGGACTTTGCGTGAATTCTAGGGTTAGGTAGGGTTTCGGGGTCTTTAGACGTGCCTTATCGTGACCTAGGAGGATTGGCGAAGTCGGTTTCTGGAACTCGTGGCTCGTTTGGAAATGGTAGTGCTTTGATAGTTGGGGCCGATTTGTGACTTTGTGTGTTTTCTGGATATTATGTCTATAGAATGCTTAGGGTTGCTTGATATACTTGTTTGAATTGATTTTGATTGGAATGCATATCAACTGTTGCTATTTTGTGCGAGAGTAACCTACTTTGTTATTCTCCCATGTGTGGCTTAAGTGCTCGTTAATTGCCTTGTATCGAGTCTTGCATTGCATAGTGTCTCGCGCGTGAGTGATGGGCCTCTCTGGGTAGCCTCGGGTTGCCAGTGTTGGTTGCTCTAGCTCTGCTGCTATTCCCTTTTCTCGCTTGGGTTGCCTCCCAATGAGATCTGGGTCGTAGGTTGATGGATACTTCCGGGGTATTCCAAACTGGTGTTATAAGGTGGTTTGGGCCTGCGCATCGTCATCGAATTCGTGTTTGAAAGTTGCTTGTGAAAAGAGTATCGTATCCTTTGAATGAGTGTTTACAGCTTTAAATACTTGCCTTGCTTTATTGATGGCTTTATTGGTATCTCTATATGATACTTGTATGTATTGCTTGACTAATTGCATTGCATACTCCTCTCATCTCCGTCCTTGAGACCAATTGCCCTCGCTGAGCAATAGTTTTTGCTCATTCCTCTCTATACTATATTTTTACAGGAGTAGTTGAAGAAGACCCTCTTGAGGTAATTGAGGAGGAGGAACAGGTGGAGGTGTTTCCGTGATAGCACTTCTTTGCTTTGCTGGTGGTTGGTTACCAGATTTTGTGCGAGCCTTGCTTGATATGTACATTGCTTGGATGTCGCTTTATTTTGAGGCTTGTAGCCTTGTATGTATTTTCTAGTTTGAGGCCTTTATGGTCATATGTTGTATAAGTTGAAAGAATGTAAAGTTGTAAACTTATACTCTTGTGACTAGTAAAGAAATGCATGCTAATGGAACTGATTAATGGCATAAATACTTGTGTAGTATGCATATCATTTTTGGGTTGCAAAGTTGGTTAATAAAAAATGTATGTTTCAAAGAAAGTCGGCTTGTTTTAATTGTTTTATGGCTTTTGCAAGTATTATATTGATTTTAGGGTTTTTGGATCGTCTGCGGTACAGAGGAGACTCCGTCCGTGTGTCGGGTCCGGGCTTGGCCTTTTGCGGGGTCGGGTCGGGCCGTGACATCTTTAGGTGGTATCAGAGCATGATAGTCTTGCATGAGCCGGGATATGTTTCTCGGTCTGTGGGGTAAAGGTCCAAAATGCTAGAATGTTATTGTATAATTTTTATGTGGAAAGAAAGTGTTATAGCATGACTATGTGAACTTGTAGTGCTTATGTGTTTAAAGTGAATTAGTTTGGCATGTCAATCTTGTGTTATGTGAATTGCGTGTTAGAATGTTTGATTGTTATTGACTTGAGTGTTATCTAATCTTATGTGCTATATTTCTGTCTATAAACTGCTTTTAAATGTTGCCAGGTATTGTGAAATTGCTACTATGCCGCCACGTCGTGGTACTCAAGGTATAGGGTCAGATGAAGAGGCAGCAGAATAGGGTCAGCAACCGTTGCCTGAGCAGTTTATGTGTGAAACCCCACTTTCTTGCTTATCTCGTAATACGTGCTTTACCTCGTTTTGCGTGCATATGACCTGTTTATGTGCTATAGGACCTAGAAAGTTATAATTTTGATTTCAATACTTCTAATACGTGCTAAATGTGCATTCATGAAATTTTCATCAAAAACGGAGTCAGAAAATTTATCGTCGATTTTCAGTGAATAGTGTTTTCGAAACACGTCCGCTATAATTTTGAAACTGGTCTTTTTAACCCTTCTAGACCTAGTCCACGGACTTTAATAGACCTGTGTTTGATGAAAACGGTTTTAAAATCGGCTTAAGAATTTATTAGGGTTTTTACACCGACTTTTGCGAAAATCGAGTTTTAAGCCGACTCGGGTGGAATTCTTTGAATGTAAAACTTCTTGTCACCTAAAAATAACTCACTTGAGATATCTTGGGGGTTGCATAATTAATTTTAACTTGGTGATCACTAAAATGCAATTAAAGACATTAAAAACACAAAAATACCTATTAAAATAACTTTGACTTTAATTAAAAAAATTGACCTTATAAGCTATTGTCACCTACACACACTCACACAACACAAAAACACCACCACACACACACACATTGCCGAGGGGTTGAGGGAGAAAAGAGAAGAAAGAAAACTCAAGCTTTTCAATCAATTTTTCAAAGAAAAACCTAGTTTTTGTCCGTGAAACTTCGCACCGACTTGGATTCTGCTTGTTGGGCACGCATTGCACGCATTCCTAGGCTTATATCGCATCTAAGGTGAGAGAAAAATTCTAGATCTCAAAATGTCATTTTTGTGTTTTTGCGTATAAATGAAGATTGAACCGTTAGAATTGAAATCTGATGTTAGATTATTGCTCCTTGCATGCTAGGGATCATTATATACTAATACTACGAGTTTCTGTCGGATATAGCATAATTTTTATTTTCCGGGTATTTAATTTTGATTAAAATGTTCAAAGTTGATTTAATTGAGTTGCGTTGCTCGAAATTGATTGCCGTCGATTTCTAAATACTTGATAATTACGTGTTAGCGCTGTTGTAATGCCGAATTTTCGATTACATTGTTTGTGTGGAAATCCGGAAAATCCAGCCATGACGTCATAGGGTTTTAGGGTTATCGGGCATGTTTTGGAGGTGTTATGGTGGATTTCCGAGAGGGCTAATGTAGTAGGTTGAATGGGTGAGTGATAGGAACTAATTTGGCAATGTTTGGATTAGTAGATTGTAAGTTATGAATTTTAGAAGTTAGGTTGTCATTCTTTAATTTCTTGAACGATGCCTTAGATGGTTGGGTAGTGTTCGAGTGATGAATGGTGAGTTGTTGTTGAGTAATTTAGAGTTTAATTATGAATATTATGCATGTCCGGTTAGATGGCCTACTTTGTCATCTAACTACGTTGTTTGATGTTTAATTTAATATTGATGTTATATTGATGTTATATTGATGTTATTGATTGATTATTATTGAATGCGGGAATCGGGCACTCTTGTTGCTGATCTCCCAATTGATTGATCGATTTATGCTTGCATGATGATTGATGAATATGGAGCCTTGGTATGTGTGTGCCACCTCTCGGGCAGCGTCGGGCTGTCGGGTTGAAACCGGCATGACTGCCATAGGCTACCCCCAGCTCGCATGACGGAGATGTCATGGAGGGAAGGGGATAGTGAGGTACCTCGGGTGCGTGAGTAATGGGGAGTTATAAGAAGAACGGTTGAGATCGTGATGGCGTTTGGAGCTACACCAAATAGAGTATCCTTATTGAATGGTCATATAGTTATGTGATGATAGCTTTATTTATGTTATTATTGTTGTTGTGTGTTTACTTGCTCAAAGGACTAAATCCAAGGAGCGTAGTGAATACTGTCGAGATCTATCGGATCCTCACTGGGCTTATGTATATAAGCTCACTCTCTATTAATGCATGTTTCAGGTGTACTTTCACAAGATTACGGGTACGTGCCTCCTGAAGAGGAGAATGTGGAAAATGTGCCTTTTGTGGATGAGTCATATGTTCCCGAGTCTTATCCATGACTTTATATTGTTAAATGTCTTGTATATTAGTTTAATAGACTTTATATGCTTTACGGTTCTTAATGTAATAGATATTGAAAAGATGATGAACCAAATGATGTTAACTTAGCGGTTTCCTTTTGTCTATGGTTAAATTGTAGTTGTGTCTCAACTTACTTTTGAAATGTATGATAAAGTTGAGGTATTGTATGTCATGTTGGAACGGAGGCGTATAACGAGGATGTTTTATTGTATAATATGGTTGTGTTGTATGTTGTTGTTTATATTGAGGAATTACGGGATGTATGATGTTTTATGAGGTTGGTTTAGAACCTCGGAAATCTGTTTACTGTCGTTATGCCGTCGAAATTCCGTTGCGTCCTGACTGATCGTAGGTGGGGTCGAGTTGGGGCGTGACAGTTTAAGTGGTATCAGAGCTCATGTTAGTTGTCAGCCGGGGTATTCTCGGAATGTGGGTAATGGTCTTAGCATGAAATATGTATGAAAGGAAAGAAAAATGAAATATGTATTGGTATGATTAATTGATTAAGTGATTATGTGATTTAAGTGCTTATGTGATTATGTGATCAATTTGATTATGTGTTTTATATGAGTTTGTTATTTATGTGTTAATAGTTGTTTATAACCTGTCTACGTGCTATAACTGTGCTAACTCTTTGATTAGTAGAATGGCCGGTCGACCGAGAACCAGAGGTAGGCCTGAGTTGACTGATGAGACTCCGAGTAACGTGGCACCGGGCCGTGACGGGGGTGATGACCGATTTGGAGCCGCTATGGAGCGGATTGCAGAGTTAGTGGCTAGTCAGGCACAGTTATTAGCAGGGCAGGCTGCCCAGAATCAGGCTATGCAGGCTCAGCTTCTGAATATTCAGGGTGGTAACCACGGGCGTGGTACCCTGAAGGACTTTTTAGGATATCACCCACCGAGATTTCAGGGGGAGCCGGATGATAGGAAGGCGGAGGTATGGATTAGCAAGTTGGAGAAGATTTATGATCCACTTGGCTATACTGATGAGCAGAAAGTCTCTTTTGCCGTGTATTTGTTAGATGACGAGGCAGAGGAGTAGTGGCGCACGGTAAGGACTAGTTGGGCGGCACAGGGTATTCCTTATATTTGGGGTACCTTTCTGATGGCTTTCCGGGCAAAGTATGTCCCGAGGATTTGCAGGGAACGGAGAGAGGCCGAGTTTCTAGCCTTGGTCCAGGGAGATGCTACAGTGGCTCAATATGAGGCCACATTTACTCGATTGTCCCGGTATGCACCGGAGTATGTGGCAGACGAGGAGCGGAGGACTCGCAGGTTTATGTTAGGGTTGCGGCCCGAGATTCAGGATGTGATGGCTCTGAATCGTTATGATATTTTCACTGAGGCTTTTGATGCAGCTTCTAGATTGGAGAAGAGGAAAGGGGATCAGATTGTCTCCAGTCAGCCTAGTAAGAGGCCGTATCAGCCGCCGGGCCAGCAGGTTTTATATAGGCCTCCAGTACAACAGGTTGTCTACAGGCCACCTGCCCAGCAGGGTTCTTTTAGGCCACAGAGTCAGCAAAGTTATTATCGGCCTCAGTTTCAGCAGAGGCCATATCAGGTTCAGACTCAGTTTAGGCCAGCCCAGTCTCAGGGTCAGTATAGGCCTAGTGTGGTGAGACCTCAGCAGCAGGCTGTATCAGCTGCTTCTTCAGCTTCTGGTTATTCTAGGGGCAGTGCTAGTGCCACATCATCGCAGTGTAATTACTGCAAGCGCTCAGGGCATGTAGAGTCCGACTGCAGGGCAAAGGCAGGGACATGTTTGGGTTGTGGTAGCATCGATCATAGGGTGAGGGATTGCCCTAAGTATGCGAGGACTGAGGGTCGGGCAGCGACTCAGGGTTATCAGGGTAGGCCTACGGGCAGTGTACCACAGCAGCAGCGGGTTCAGGCTCGGGCTTATGCAGTTGACTTAGAGGAGATGCCTGAGGAGACTGCAGTTGTGGAAGGTAACTTTTTTATACTTGATCAACTTGTTAAAGTGTTGATTGATTCTGGTGCTACGCATTCTTTCATTACTCCTGCTTGTGTGCAACGTGTTAAATTGCAACCTGAAAGATTGCCTTATGTGGTTGAAATTAGTACCTCTTTGACTGATAAGTATGTTACTGGCTTAGTATGTAAGGATTGTATAATACATGTTAAGGGGCATAATTTTCCTTCGGACCTTATTTTATTTCCTATCCGGGGGTATGATGTTATCTTGGGTATGGATTGGCTTTCTAAGTATGATGCCCAGTTGAACTGTAGAACCAAGGTAGTACAGTTTCGTTTGCCAGATCAGCCAGTAGTTGAGGTAGCGGGTAACCGGGGTGCTAAGACGAGTTTTGTTATCTCAGCAACTAAAGCCGTTAAGTTGGTGAGTAAGGGGTGTTCGGGTTATCTAGCTTATTTGATCAACAAGCCATCTGTTAAGCTACAGCTTGAGGAAGTCCCTATTATCCGGGAATATCCTAATGTATTTCCCGAGGAGTTGCCAGGATTGCCGCCAGATAGGGATATCGAGTTTGTGATTAATCTTGTTCCCGGTACTCAACCTATTTCTAAATCGGCATACCGGATGACACCAGCTGAGTTGAAGGAGTTGAAGACTCAGTTACAGGAGTTGTTGGAGAAAGGATTTATTCAGCAGAGTTCTTCACCTTGGGGAGCTCCTGTTTTGTTTGTGAAGAAGAAGGATGGTACCTTGAGATTGTGTATAGATTACCGTGGTTTGAATCAGGTGACTATCAAGAATAAATATCCTTTGCCACTGATTGATGAGTTGTTTGATCAACTTCAGGGAGCCAAAGTCTACTCTAAGTTTGATTTGAGGCAGGGGTATTATCAGCTTCGGATCGCTCAGACGATGTTCCGAAGTCTACCTTCAGGACTCGGTACGGGCATTATGAGTTTGTTGTTATGCCCTTTGGTTTGACTAATGCACCAGCAGCATTCATGGATCTTATGCATCGAGTCTTTCAGCCGTACTTGGACCAGTTCGTGGTGATTTTTATTGATGATATCTTGGTCTATTCTAAATCTGAATTGGAGCACGAGCAACATCTACGGCTTGTATTAGAGAAGTTGCAGGAGCATCAGTTGTTTGCCAAGTTCAGCAAATGTGAATTTTGGCTGCAACGGATTTCTTTTCTTGGCCATGTTATTACACAGAGTGGTATTTCTGTAGATCCCACTAAGATTGAATCGGTGATGTCTTGGAAGCGGCCAGAGAGTGTTACTGATGTCCGTAGTTTTCTTGGCTTGGCGGGTTATTACCATAGGTTTGTCAAGGACTTCTCAAAGATTGCGGGGCCACTATCTAAGTTGACTCAGAAACGGACTATCTTTAATTGGGACGAGAAGTGTGAGAGTGGATTTCAGGAGTTGAAAAAGAGGTTAACTACCGCTCCAGTACTTGCTCTACCAGAGGGGACCGATAATATGGTCATTTACAGTGATGCATCCAAGGAGGGCTTGGGATGTGTTCTTATGCAGGATGGCCGAGTTATTGCCTATGCTTCCAGGAAGTTGAAGCCTTATGAGGTGAATTATCCGACTCATGATCTTGAGTTGGCAGCAGTTGTCTTCGCACTGAAAAAGTGGCGTCATTATCTGTGGGGCAGTAAGTTCGAGATTTTCACTGATCATAAGAGTCTTAAGTATTTATTCTCACAGAAGGAGTTGAATATGCGCCAGCGGAGGTGGATGGAGCTTCTTGGAGATTATAATTGTTCTATCAATTATCTGCCTGGAAAGGCAAATGTTGTGGCAGATGCTCTCAGCCGGAAGGCTAGTATTTCTTGTTTGGCTGTCAAGAAGTGGGAGGTTCTTGAGGAGTTTAGTTATTGGAGACCAGAGTTCACTCAGGTTGGGGTGATGTGTTCACATCTCCGTATTCAGCCTTTATTGTTGTCTCAGATCAGGGAAGCTCAGCAGCTTGATGTTAACCTTCAGAAGATCAAGGATCAGATCACGGATGATCAGTCTGACTTTAAAGTGCATGAGGATGGTATTCTTCGGTTTCGGAACAGGGTTTGTGTTCCCGATGAACCGGGCTTGAGACGAGGTATTCTGGAGGAAGCTCATAATTCTAAATATACTATTCATCCTGGTGGGACCAAGATGTATCGGGATTTGAAACAGCATTATTGGTGGAACAACATGAAGAGGGAGGTTGCTCAGTTTGTGTCTAGATGTTTGACTTGTCAGAGAGTGAAAGCCGAACATCAACGACCAGCAGGTTTGCTTCAACCGTTGGCTATACCAGAGTGGAAATGGGAGCATATTACGATGGACTTCGTCACTGGTTTGCCTAGATCACCGAGGGGTAATGATGCAGTTTGGGTTGTCGTGGATCGTTTGACGAAGACAGCTCATTTTATCTCGATGAGGTTAGGAGATGAGGTTACAAAGCTGACGGATCTTTATCTGGATCAGATTGTTAGACTTCACGGTATTCCATCTAGTATTGTCTCTGATCGAGATCCTCGATTTACTTCTCGTTTGTGGGAGAAACTTCAGGAGACTTTGGGTACTCAGTTGAACTTCAGTACAGCGTATCATCCACAGACCGACGGTCAGTCTGAGCGGACTATTCAGATTCTGGAAGATATGCTTAGGGCTTGTGTTCTGGACTTCGGGAAGAACTGGGAGAAACATCTACCACTTGCCGAGTTTGCCTATAACAATAGTTATCAAGCTACTATTGGGATGGCACCTTTTGCAGCTCTTTACGGTCGTAAGTGCCGTTCACCTTTATATTGGGACGAGGTAGGAGAGATGAAGACTATTGATCCGACTATCATGCCAGAACTTCTTGAGAAGATCGAGAATGTTCAGTTGATCAGGCAGAGAATGCTTACAGCGCAGAGTAGATTCAAGAGTTATGCTGATAAGCGTCGTCGAGACTTGGAGTTTGCAGTTGGAGATCGGGTTTTCTTGAGATTGTCTCCTCGAAAGGGGTTTGTTCGTTATGGTAAAGGTGGTAAGCTGAGTCCGAGATTTGTTGGGCCGTTTGAGATTACTGGCAGGGTTGGTAAGTTGGCATATCGGTTGGCTCTACCGGAAAACTTCTCTAATGTCCACGATGTGTTTCACGTGTCTAATTTGCGGAAATATAATCCGGATCCTTCTCATATTCTTGAGCCAGAGCCGTTACAGCTTCGTGAGAATTTGACTTATGACGAGCGTCCGATTCGTATTCTAGATCAGATGGACCGAGAGTTGAGGTCGAAGAGGATTCCGATGGTTAAGGTGTTGTGGAAGCATCACGGTATTGAGGAAGCTACGTGGGAGAGACGAGATCAGATGCAGCAGCAATACCCAGATCTTTTCCGTACATCAAGTAAGAATTTCGAGGATGAAATTTCTATAAGGGGGGGGAGAATGTGAAACCCCACTTTCTTGCTTATCTCGTAATACGTGCTTTACCTCGTTTTGCGTGCATATGACCTGTTTATGTGCTATAGGACCTAGAAAGTTATAATTTTGATTTCAATACTTCTAATACGTGCTAAATGTGCATTCATGAAATTTTCATCAAAAACGGAGTCAGAAAATTTATCGTCGATTTTTAGTGAATAGTGTTTTCGAAACACGTCCGCTATAATTTTGAAACTGGTCTTTTTAACCCTTCTAGACCTAGTCCACGGACTTTAATAGACCTGTGTTTGATGAAAACGGTTTTAAAATCGGCTTAAGAATTTATTAGGGTTTTTACACCGACTTTTGCGAAAATCGAGTTTTAAGCCGACTCGGGTGGAATTCTTTGAATGTAAAACTTCTTGTCACCTAAAAATAACTCACTTGAGATATCTTGGGGGTTGCATAATTAATTTTAACTTGGTGATCACTAAAATGCAATTAAAGACATTAAAAACACAAAAATACCTATTAAAATAACTTTGACTTTAATTAAAAAAATTGACCTTATAAGCTATTGTCACCTACACACACTCACACAACACAAAAACACCACCACACACACACACATTGCCGAGGGGTTGACGGAGAAAAGAGAAGAAAGAAAACTCAAGCTTTTCAATCAATTTTTCAAAGAAAAACCTAGTTTTTGTCCGTGAAACTTCGCACCGACTTGGATTCTGCTTGTTGGGCACGCATTGCACGCATTCCTAGGCTTATATCGCATCTAAGGTGAGAGAAAAATTCTAGATCTCAAAATGTCATTTTTGTGTTTTTGCGTATAAATGAAGATTGAACCGTTAGAATTGAAATCTGATGTTAGATTATTGCTCCTTGCATGCTAGGGATCATTATATACTAATACTACGAGTTTCTGTCGGATATAGCATAATTTTTATTTTTCGGGTATTTAATTTTGATTAAAATGTTCAAAGTTGATTTAATTGAGTTGCGTTGCTCGAAATCGATTGCCGTTGATTTCTAAATACTTGATAATTACGTGTTAGCGCTGTTGTAATGCCGAATTTTCGATTACATTGTTTGTGTGGAAATCCGGAAAATCCAGCCATGACGTCATAGGGTTTTAGGGTTATCGGGCATGTTTTGGAGGTGTTATGGTGGATTTCCGAGAGGGCTAATGTAGTAGGTTGAATGGGTGAGTGATAGGAACTAATTTGGCAATGTTTGGATTAGTAGATTGTAAGTTATGAATTTTAGAAGTTAGGTTGTCATTCTTTAATTTCTTGAACGATGCCTTAGATGGTTGGGTAGTGTTCGAGTGATGAATGGTGAGTTGTTGTTGAGTAATTTAGAGTTTAATTATGAATATTATGCATGTCCGGTTAGATGGCCTACTTTGTCATCTAACTACGTTGTTTGATGTTTAATTTAATATTGATGTTATATTGATGTTATATTGATGTTATTGATTGATTATTATTGAATGCGGGAATCGGGCACTCTTGTTGCTGATCTCCCAATTGATTGATCGATTTATGCTTGCATGATGATTGATGAATATGGAGCCTTGGTATGTGTGTGCCACCTCTCGGGCAGCGTCGGGCTGTCGGGTTGAAACCGGCATGACTGCCATAGGCTACCCCCAGCTCGCATGACGGAGATGTCATGGAGGGAAGGGGATAGTGAGGTACCTCGGGTGCGTGAGTAATGGGGAGTTATAAGAAGAACGGTTGAGATCGTGATGGCGTTTGGAGCTACACCAAATAGAGTATCCTTATTGAATGGTCATATAGTTATGTGATGATAGCTTTATTTATGTTATTATTGTTGTTGTGTGTTTACTTGCTCAAAGGACTAAATCCAAGGAGCGTAGTGAATACTGTCGAGATCTATCGGATCCTCACTGGGCTTATGTATATAAGCTCACTCTCTATTAATGCATGTTTCAGGTGTACTTTCACAAGATTACGGGTACGTGCCTCCTGAAGAGGAGAATGTGGAAAATGTGCCTTTTGTGGATGAGTCATATGTTCCCGAGTCTTATCCATGACTTTATATTGTTAAATGTCTTGTATATTAGTTTAATAGACTTTATATGCTTTACGGTTCTTAATGTAATAGATATTGAAAAGATGATGAACCAAATGATGTTAACTTAGCGGTTTCCTTTTGTCTATGGTTAAATTGTAGTTGTGTCTCAACTTACTTTTGAAATGTATGATAAAGTTGAGGTATTGTATGTCATGTTGGAACGGAGGCGTATAACGAGGATGTTTTATTGTATAATATGGTTGTGTTGTATGTTGTTGTTTATATTGAGGAATTACGGGATGTATGATGTTTTATGAGGTTGGTTTAGAACCTCGGAAATCTGTTTACTGTCGTTATGCCGCCGAAATTCCGTTGCGTCCTGACTGATCGTAGGTGGGGTCGAGTTGGGGCGTGACATTATGGCTACTATGACTACAATGGTTGACCGAATTACACAGGTGTTGCATGAGCAGAGGTAGGACAGGAATAATCCCCAGGGAAATCAAGCTAATCCTGGTGGACAGGGGTATAGAGTTGAGAAAATAATCAGTTAGAGAAATTTCTGAGGCACGAGCCGGGAATGTTATTCGGAGAGCCGGATGATGAGGCGGCCAAGAGATGGATTAATCGTGTTGAGAAAATTTTCACCGCTTTGAGGTACACTGATGAGGCAAGAATAGATTATGCGTCATTCCTGTTTGAGGGTGATGCAGAGCAGTGGTGGAATACTGTCAGATTGAGGTGGGATTGTGAGGATGTACCACATTTGTGGGATGATTTTGTAAGTGAGTTTCGGGACAAGTATATTCCCGAGATGGCTATGGAAAGGCGGGAGGATGAGTTTGTGGCCCTGAAGCAGGGAAACATGACTGTTGCACAGTACGAGGCTAGGTTTGTTAGCCTGTCGAGGTATATGCCCGAGTTGGTACGGCCAGCTAGGAGGATGATTCATAGGTTTGTCCGTGGGCTGAGAATGGATATTCAGTTGCATTTGACTGGGCAGAACTACACTACTTTTCCCGAGGCATTTCAGGCAGCCTCGAAGTTTGAAAAACGGAAGGCTGAGATGTTAGCTGAGAGCAGTCAGCCGAGTAAGAAGCAGTATTTGGGCCAGACCAGCCAGAGTCAGCCGAGGCAGTATCAGACTTCTGCACAGGTTCCTCAGCAACGTCCGTATCAGCCACAGCAGCAGATTCAGGCTAGGCCAGCTGTGACTAGACCCCAGCAGGGAGGTACAGTTCCTACTACTGCCAGAGCCCCAGCACCTATGGGAAACACTGTTGCAAGGAAAAATCAGCAGTGTAACTATTGTAATCAATCGGGGCATATTGAGGCTAATTGCTGGAGGAAGAGTGGTAAATGCACAGGTTGTGGCAGTGATGATCATAGGTTGAGAGATTGCCCTAAGTATAACAATGTTCAGGGCCGTACTGGAGGCCAGGGTGTTCAGAATAGGGCTGCAGGTGCACGTCCAGCACAGAGGGTTCAGGCTAGGGTCTTTGCACTGGATGCAGAGGAGCTGCCCGATACTACAGCTATTGTGGAAGGTACCTTTCTTCTCAATACTCAGCCAGTTAAAGTTTTGATTGATCCCGGAGCTACACATTCATTTATTACTCCTGCATGTGCACGATTTGTGAATGTTTGCATTGATAAATTGCCTCATGAAGTTGAAGTTAGTACGCCTTTGGGTGCAAAATTTGTTACTGAGTCTATTTGCAAATCTTGTGATATATGCATTGAGAACCGTAAATTTCCTGCTGATTTAATTATATTGCCATTCCGTGACTTTGAAATCATTTTGGGAATGGACTGGTTGGGGAAGTACTATGCTCAGTTGGATTGTAGAACAAAGATTGTTTATCTTCAGGTTCCTGACCTACCGGTACTAGAGATTGTTGGGAACTGCAGGGCTGCCCGAATTCCTCTGTTATCAGCGATCAAGACTTCTAAGTTGTTGAATAAGGGTTGTGAAGCTTACTTAGCTTATTTGATCAATCAGCCTATTGATAAGTTGAGTTTGAGTGAGGTTCCGATTGTTAGAGACTTCCCTAGTATATTTCCCGAGGAATTACCGGGTTTACCACTGGATAGGGAGATTGAGTTCGTGATTGATCTTGTGCCAGGCACTGCGCCAATTTGTAGGAGTCCTTATAGAATGGCATCGGCAGAACTTTAGGAGTTAAAAATTCAGCTTCAGAATTTGCTTGAGAAAGGGTTTATACAACCTAGTTCTTCGTCGTGGGATGCGCCTGTGTTGTTTGTGAGAAAGAAGGACGGCACGCTATGGTTATGTATTGATTATAGGGGACTTAGTCAAGTCACGATTAAGAACAAATACCCCTTGCCGTTGATTGAAGAATTGTTTGACCAGTTGCAGGGTGCGAGTGTTTACTCCAAATTTGATTTGAGGCAGGGTTACTATCAACTTAGGATTCGGAGTGATGATATACCAAAGACGGCATTCAGGACTAGATATGGCCACTATGAATTTGTTATGTTGCCATTTGGATTGACGAATGCTCCAGCCGCATTCATGGACTTGATGCAGAGGGTTTTTCGACCTTATCTTGATCAGTTTGTCGTAATCTTTATTGACGACTTTTTAGTGTACTCGAAGAATGAGGCTGAGCATGAACAATACTTGAGGATTGTGCTACAGACTTTGCAGGAAAACAAGCTTTCTGCTAAATTTAGCAATTGCGAGTTCTGGTTGAATCAGATATCTTTTCTAGGCCATATCATTTCAGATCGAGGAATTTTAGTGGATCCAGCTAAGATTGAAGTTGTTTCATCTTGGAAGAGACCTGAGACGGTGTCAGAGATTCGGAGTTTTCTTGGATTGGCATGTTACTACCGGAGATTTGTTAAAGACTTTTCCAAAATTTCTGGACCTTTGAGCCAGTTGACTCGAAAAAAAGTTGTTTACAACTGGGATGCCAAATGTGAATCCAGTTTCCAAGAATTGAAGAAGAGACTAACTACAGCTCCTATACTAGCTTTACCTGAAGGAACACAGAACTTCGTTGTCTATAGTGATGCATCTAAGGAAGGATTGGGCTGTGTTTTAATGCAGAATGGTAAGGTGATTGCCTATGCTTCTAGGAAGTTGAAACCTTATGAAGTCAATTACCCTACACATGATCTTGAGTTAGCTGCAGTTGTGTTTGCTTTGAAGAAGTGGCGTAATTACTTGTAGGGTAGCAGATTTGAAATTTTTACTGACCACAAGAGTCTCAAGTATTTGTTTTCACAGAAGGATCTGAATATGAGGCAGCAGAGATGGCTAGAGCTATTGAGTGGTTACAACTGTTCTATTAACTACGTGCCAGGTAAGGCAAATGTTGTTACTGATGCTTTGAGCTGAAAGGCTACTGTTGCAAGCTTAATTATCAAGGATTGGGAGACTTTGGAAGAAATTTGTTCATGGAAGCCAGAAGCTACTGAGGTAGGGATTCGATTTGCTAGTTTACAGATTCAGTCAGGGTTGCTAGCACAGATCAGAAAGGCTTAGAAGACTGATCCTCACATCTTGAAGATCCAAGAAAAAGCTAAAGGGGGAGAGTCGGAGTTTAAATTACATGCAGATGGTATCTTCAGATTCAGGGACAGGGTATGTGTTCCTGGAGATCCGACTTTGAAGAATGAGATTCTGTCTGAGGCACATAATTCGAGGTATACGATTCACTTGGGCAGTACAAAAATGTATAGAGATTTGAAACAACACTTCTGGTGGAACAATATGAAGAGGGAGATTGCTGGGTATGTATCTAGATGTTTGACTTGTCAGAGGGTTAAAGTTGAGCATGAGAGGCCAGCCGGACTTCTACAGCCGTTGTCGATTCCGCAATGGAAGTGGGTACATATAACAATGGACCTTGTGACCGATCTTTCTAGATCTCCAAGAGGGTGTGATTCTGTTTGGGTTGTTGTGGACCGCTTGACTAAAGTTACACATTTTATTCCCGTGAACAACTAGGATAGCCTTGATAAGCTAGCTGAGCTTTATGTTGCTAATATTGTGATATTGCATGGTGTGCCACAGAGTATAGTGTCAGATAGAGATCCCAGATTCAGATCTCGTTTTTGGCAGAAGTTGCAAGAGGCCTTGGGAACAAAGTTGAGCTTCAATACTGCATATCATCCACAAACTGATAGCCAGTCAGAGAGAACTATCAGGATCTTGGAAGACATGCTTCGAGCATGTGTGCTAGACTTTGGGAAGAATTGGGAGAAGTTTTTGCCTTTAGCGGAGTTCGCCTACAACAATAGTTATCAATCTACTATAGGTATGGCTCCCTACGAGGCGTTGTATGGTCGTAAATGCAGATCCCCATTATATTGGGAAGAGGTTGGAGAGATGAGAACAATTTATCTGACTGTGTTACCTGAGATGATTAAGATGGTAGATAATGTTCACCTTATTCGCCAGCGTATGCTTACAGCTCAGAGTCGTCAGAAGAGTTATACGGATAAGCACCGTCGGGATCTTGAGTTTGATTTGGGAGATTGGGTGTTTCTTAAAATTTCTCCTCGGAAGGGATTGATTCGGCACGGTAAGAGCGGGAAACATAGTCCCAGGTATGTGGGTCCGTATGAGATCACCGAAAAGGTAGGTCCTTTGGCTTATCAGTTAACTTTGCCTCCGAGCTTGTCGAGACTGCACGATGTGTTCCACGTGTCTATGTTAAAGAAATACCATCCAGACCCTTCACATGTACTTGAACCAGAGCCTTTGCAGATTGAAGAGAAGTTGTCTTATGTAGAGAAACCGATTCGAATTGTGGATCAGAAAGTTCAGGACCTTCGCAGAAAGAGTATTCCGTTAGTCAAGGTTCTGTGGAATCATCATGGGTTTGAGGAAGCAACTTGGGAAAGAGAAGACCAAGTTCGGGATCAGTATCCGGAGTTGTTTGTTGACCAGGTAAGAATTGCGTGGGCGCAATTGTTTTAAGGGGGAGAGGGTGTAATACCCGATCTTGGAATGTGAAAATTTATTGTTTATTATTTTGAAAATTATATTTCCTTAAATTCTTTTAGAATTAATTGATACTTCCTTACTGTCGCAACATGCATTGCATTTAGGGAGCGATAGCTAGAGAACGGTTTCTGGTCCTCAGCAAATAGTGAAACTAGTATTTAGATGACTTAAATTTTATATTTTAAGTGTTGTTAGCAATAATAAATTTTTCTTTAGTTAAAATGGCTTTAAAATGCACAAAATAAGGCCATTTGACCAAGTTTTAAGTTGTTTCACCTAGTGCTTTGACCATTTGACCAAGTCATCACTTAATAAGCTAAAACTAAGCAAAAAAAAAAAAAAAAAACAAAGCTGAAAAACAGTCCAAGCAGGCCGTGAGCTTCAAGAGAAAAAAAAAAACCTTTCAACTTCCAATCGTTCAATCTTCGCGTGAGCTCGTGCGGGGTGGTTTCCGAGGTGACCAGCGTTGTTTTCCTAGCGACTAGGAGTGCCTAAGGTGAGAGAAGCATGTTATTTGCGCATTTAAATGTCAAGTGTATCAACTTTGTGATTTTTAGAATTTATCCGTAGATTGTTGTTTAAAGCATTTTGATGCTTCTAGAATGTTCATTGGCAATTGTAGAACGTGTATTTATAGCTTTTTAACATTTTCTGCGGTTAAATGTTGAGATTGCAATTTAAATTAGTTGTTGAATAGTGTTTTATGAATAGTAAACCCTTGGAACGATGAAGTTGCTCCGTTATGTTGTCCGTTGATGTAGAAATGTGCTAGGTGTGCTAGAATGCCTAAATGCATGGTTTGTTTGGGTTGTGTAATGGAAAAAACGGGAATTAAGCCTTGGTGAAAGTCGGGGTCGTTTAGGTTGAGTTTGGCGTTTTCTCGTTTTGCATGTTGGCATTGTTTCGGGAGGCCATGGAAGCACTTTTGGTACGATTATGGCGTTGGTTGGGTGTTTGGTTGATATAGTTGTAGTTCAAACGAGCAAAGGGGGAAATCGGGACTTTGCGTCAATTCTAGGGTTAGGTAGGGTTTCGAGGTCTTTAGACGTGCCTTATGGTAACCTTGGAGGATTGGCGAAGTCGGTTTCTAGAACTCGTGGCTCGTTTGGAAATGGTAGTGCTTTGATAGTTGGGGCCGATTTGTGACTTTGTGTGTTTTCTTGATATTATGTCTATAGAATGCTTAGGGTTGCTTGATATACTTGTTTGAATTGATTTTGATTGGAATGCATATCAACTGTTGCTGTTTCGTGCGAGAGTAACCTACTTTGTTATTCTCCCACGTGTGGCTTAAGTGCTCGTTTATTGCCTTGTATCGAGTCTTGCATTACATAGTGTCTCGCGCGTGAGTGATGGGCCTCTCTGGGTAGCCTTGGGTTGCTAGTGTTGGTTGCTCTAGCTCCCCTGCTATTCCCTTTTCTCGCTTGGGTTGCCTCCCAGGGAGATCTGGGTCGTAGGTTGATGGATATTTCCGGGGTATTCCAAACTGGTGTTATAAGGTTGTTTGGGTCGGCGTGTCGTCATCGAATTCGTGTTTGAAAGTTGCTCGTGAAAAGAGTATCGTATCCTTTGAATGAGTGTTTACAGCTTTAAATACTTGCCTTGCTTTATTGATGGCTTTATTGATATCTCTATATGATACTTGTATGTATTGCTTGACTAATTGCATTGCATACTCCTCTCATCTCCGTCATTGAGACCAATTGCCCTCGCTGAGCAATAGTTTTTGCTCATTCCTCTCTATACTATATTTTTACAGGAGTAGTTGAAGCAGACCCTCTTGAGGTAATTGAGGAGGAGGAACATGTGGAGGTGTTTCCGTGATAGCACTTCTTTGCTTTGCTGGTGGTTGGTTACCAGATTTTGTGCGAGCCTTGCTTGATATGTACATTGCTTGGATGTCGCTTTATTTTGAGTCTTGTAGCCTTGTATGTATTTTCTAGTTTGAGGCCTTTATGGTCATATGTTGTATAAGTTGAAAGAATGTAAAGTTGTAAACTTATACTCTTGTGACTAGTAAGGAAATGCATGCTAATGGAACTGATTAGTGGCATAAATACTTGTGTAGTATGCATATCATTTTTGGGTTGCAAAGTTGGTTAATAAGAAATGTATGTTTCAAAGAAAGTCGGCTTGTTTTAATTGTTTTATGGCTTTCGCAAGTATTATGTTGATTTTAGGGTTTTCGGATCGTCCGCGGTACAGAGAAGACTCCGTCCGTGTGTCGGGTCCGGGCTTGGCCTTTTGCGGGGTCGGGTCGGGGTGTGACAGGTGGAGCGATTTGTCTGCTTAATTCTATTAACGAACGAGACCTCAGCCTGCTAACTAGCTATACGAAGGTATCCCTCTGCAGCTAGCTTCTTAGAGGGACTACGGCCTTTTGGGCCGCGAAAGTTTGAGGCAATAACAGGTCTGTGATGCCCTTAGATACCACTACACTGATGTATTCAACGAGTCTATAGCCTTGGCTGATAGGCTCGGGTAATCTTTGAAATTTTATCATGATGGGGATAGATCATTGCAATTGTTGGTCTTGAACGAGGAATTCCTAGTAAGCGCGAGTCATTAGCTCGTGTTGACTATGTCCCTGCCCTTTGTACACACCGCCCGTCGCTCCTATTGATTGAATGATTCGGTGAAGTGTTTGAATCGCGGCGATGTGGGCGGTTCGCTGCCCGCGACGTCACGAGAAGTCTACTAAACGTTATCATTTAGAGGAAAGAGAAGTCGTAACAAGGTTTACGTAGGTGAACCTGCAGAAGGATCATTGTTGAACCCTGCGAAGGCAGAAAGACCTAGAAACCCGTTTAAACAAAGCGGAGCCGATGCGGGGGAGGTGGCTCGTCCCTAGCCTGCATATTGGTCACGAGTCAGGGTGAACGCCCCGCAAACAACGAACCCTGGCGTGGAATACGCCAAGGAAAATGAAAAAATGGGGGCCAACCTATCCTTGCCCCATCTACGGTGTGCCGGGTTAGGCCTCGGTCCCTTATGAAATGAAAACGACTCTCGACAATGGATATCTTGGCTCTTGCATTGATGAAGAGCGTAGTGAAATACGATACTTGGTGTGAATTGCAGAATCCAGTGAACCATTGAGTCTTTGAACACAAGTTGCGAAGTCGTCAGGCCGAGGGCATATCTGTATGGGCGTCACACATCGCATCGCCCCCTACCCCGCGCCCCAACACTGGATTGTCGGGTTCGTGCATGGGGGCAGATTATGGCCTCCCGTGTCTCGAGGTGCAGTTGGCCGAAATGCGAGTCTGGCGTGACAAACATCACGACAAGTGGTGGTTGGTCATTTCAACTCGCGAGTTGTCATGTGTTGTCCCGTCACGCGTGCGGGACTGAAAATAGACCCTCCAGTGCTGTGCGATACGACCGCGACCCCAAGTCAGGCGGGATTTCCCGCTGAGTTTAAGCATATCTATAAGCGGAGGAAAAGAAACTTAAAAGGATTCCCTTAGTAACGGCGAGCGAACCGGGAACAGCCCAGCTTAAGAATCGGGCGGCTCCATCGTCCGAATTGTAGTCTAGAGAAGCATCCTCAGCGGCGGACCGGGCCCAAGTCCCCTGGAAAGGGGCACCAAAGAGGGTGAGAGCCCCGTCGTGCCCGGACCCTATCGTACCATGAGGCGCTGTCGGCGA
>CM075776.1:34330856-34370856 GCA_037974665.1 Ehretia macrophylla
TCACTGGAATTGGGGTTTTTTTGCTTGTCTCAATGATTGTGAGAATTCAGTCCATTGCAGTGAGGGTTTCACCTATTGATATGCTTAGAAAAATTATTGTAGCTTCTCTTGTTGTACTAAATGCTTGGGATTGTGGCATTTGGATGTTGTGTGGACTGTTTTGAATACTTGAGGGTGTTTGAAATAATCAATGCATGGCTTGAGTTTAAATACGAGATGACTTGGGGCTTAATCGCATGGGTAAGCACGAATTGAAACCCTAGTGACTAGGAAATTCGCTAAGTGTTGATCCTATGAATATCGTGTTTATTATGAAATTAGTAGGCTTTCCATAGTTGCCCTCATAGCCCTAAACATAATTTCGATGATTACATATTGACAAGTAGGCCTTTCTTGCACCCGGTCCAACGTAGATGTCATTGCATGTTGGATAATCTTATTATTTGATTACGTGAACTTCGAAATGAGTTATATGACTTGATTTACATGCGTTACATGGCTGCCCGTTTAATATTCATGTAACTCCATGTGCTTTTCAAGTGAAATTGCCTATCAGATCGTGCCTCGCTTGTTTATTTGTCAATGTGCAATCTTATGACTGCTCGGAGGCAACCTACTTTGTTGATCTCCAAATGTGATATATTAAATGTCATAAATGTGCATTGCATACAAGGTTGCAACCTTTCATTCTGGCATGGTAGCGTTCACGCACACCGGGCGGCATCGGGCTTGTCGGTGCAACCTTGACTACCATTGTCCAATTCCCTCTCTCGTTTGGGGGCTAGACTTTCTCGGAGAGTTGGGTCGTAGGATTTCGGGATACATCCGGAGTACACCCATTTAGCGTGATAAGGGGATGAATTGAAGCCGGCCGTAACAACTGATACTGGAATTGAACTGAGAGCAAAAGCTTACCGTATCCTTTTCACTATGTGTATAAGTACTCTCGCTTGGTTCCTAGAGGACCTCAGGGAGGAAAGACGGGTAATTGAGTTCTTTTACTTTTACATTACATTATGTACTTACTTGTGATATATGTCATGCTTGCAAAAAGGGTTTTCATAAGTTGAACCGGAAAATGAGTTTCAAAACTTATTTCTCGTTCCCCTCGCTGAGTTCATAAGGACTCACCCTCTTTTATCATCTCAGGTGAAGAAGATCAGGAACAGGTACCCGAGGACAACATGTCTAACGATGACTCCTTGGAATGGTTGCTTGTCCTATGAGCCTTACTTGACTATGGCTATTTCATGAACGACATGTTGTTTGAAGACTATTTCTTTTCATGTTGCTTGTTGTTTGTAATGTAAAAGACCCCCGTTGTAATTTGGGGTCTAATTTTGGCTTGTACTGATAATAACTAGATAGATACTACTATGGTCGTTTTTGCTATCGCTATTGACTAGTATCCAATCCATCATAGGATTATGAAGTATCAGGTAAGGATTCAGTAAAATGAACCTATCCAATCTTAAGCAGGTACTCATTGATAAGCTAAGATCAACAGGTATGTTTGTAACAAGGATTAACAAACAAACGAGACATAGTATCATGCTAGGTTATTAATCAAACGAGACTCCGAGATAACTGGTAGGCATTTCAATTGGTTATAAATAGTAATCTTAGTTAGAAATGAAACTGAGATTGGAAATTTTGAGGCGTTTTGAGAATTAGGTCAAACTAAAGAGCCCAATTACAGCCGTTATGCTGCCGGTTTTCCAGAGAATTTGTGGAGTTTAGGCTAAACGTTAAGTGTTAAACCTTCTTGAACGATTAAATACGTGAAAGGACTTGAATGTTTAGATCACACCCTAGTCTAACCTTTATAGACTGGGTTGGGGCGTGACACCTTAAAATAGAAGAATGGTATCAGAGCTTAGATTTCTTAAGCTGGGTTTAACTCTCGGACCATGGGTAGAAGCCCTAAGGTAATTAGGATGACTTGTCTATATGTTATTGTGTGATAATGTTAATTGTGCCTTCTATGTTCTATGTGCTTATGTGATTAACATGTTTTAACTATTTCTAGAATTCTGTATCTATATTATGTTGCATATCTTATGCATTAAATTCTTGTTTGTCGTATTCCAATAAATTGTGCATCGTAATCTGTGCCTATAGAAGGCTGGCCCTAGTACCCGCACTACTAATAGGAGCGGTGAGCCCCAAGAGACCAGAGATGCTTATCAAACTAATCCCGGCATAGCTATGTTTAATATGATGACAAATGTCATGGATCGCATGTCGCGAGTGATGGAACGTCAAGATGCATGTGAAGCAAACAACAACAACAACAGGAATGATGGTAACCATGGGAGACATAGCAGAATGAGGGAGTTCCTTGACTTTCGCCCGTCTAAATTCCACGTGGAGGCTGATGATGAAAAAGCCGAGGCTTGGCTGTTTGAGATCGAGAGGATTTTCAGGCCACTTGACTATACTGATGAAGAAAAGGTGGAGTTTGCTGTGTTTCTGTTGCACGGGGATGCTGAGCATTGGTGGCACACTGTGGAGGCACTTTGGAAAACAGATCATACACCTCGCTTGTGGGGTAGTTTCGTTAAGGAATTTACGGAGAAATATGTACCTGCAATTTCCAGACAGAGGCTGATTGAGGAATTCATGCACCTGGACCAGGGTAACATGACGGTGGCCCAGTACGAGACTCGTTTTGACCGACTGTCCTGCTATGCTCAATATATGGTCAGTACTCCTAAGACGAAGATGTAGAAATTTACTACTGGATTGAGGCCAGAAATCCAAGACCAGTTGGCTTCGTATGACTTCGATACTTATTCTGCTCTCTGTGCTGTTGCTTCCCGAGTTGAGAAGAGGAAACTTGATAGAGCTGGTTCAAGCCAGCCGAATAAGAAACCATATCAGCCTTCAGGTCAATAGAAGAAATTCCAGAGCCAGAGTCATAGCCAGGGCCAGAGCTAGAACAGACCAGTTAATAACAGTGGCCCGACTAAAGCACCATCAACCTCTTCTACTCGTGGATCCACAGGTAGTTCACCTGCTACTCAGGCTATCAACTGTTCTTACTGTGACAAGAAGGGGCATACCGAGGCCCAATGCTGGAAGAAGTCAGGATGATGTGTGCGGTGTGGCAGTGATCAGCATCAGATCAAGGATTGCCCTAAATGGCAAGGAGGACCAAATCAAGTTAAACCAGCTGGTAGAGGCAAGACTCCAGTTCCTAGAGTTCAGGCTCGAGCTTATGCTATTGAGTGCGAGGAGCTTCCAAAGGAGACCGCTGTTGTTGAAGGTACATTCTTCATACTGAGTCAACCTGTTAGGGTGCTAATTGATCCAGGTACTACTCATTCATTTATTACTCCCTTATGTGTGCAACGTGTGAAACTACAAGTTGTATGTTTACCTTACAAAGTAGAAGTTGGTATTCCGATGGGTTCTAAACTTGTTACTAGCTCAGCTTGTAAAGGATGTAAAATCCAAATTAAAGATAGGGAATTCTCAGCCAATCTTATTGTATTACCCTTTCGAGACTATGAGGTCATCTTAGGGATGGACTGGTTAGCGAAGCATCATGCCCAACTAGATTGCTGGACGAAGATTGTAACATTCCGGATACCTGGTCAACCAATATTGGAGGTTATAGGTCAAAAAGACTTCACCGGGAGTTCCATCATTTCATCTACGAAAGCAGTGAAGTCCTTGAGAAAAAGGTGTAGTGGATACTTAGCTTACCTCATCAACAAGCCATCGGACAAAGCTAAGTTGGAAGAGATGCCAGTGATTAAGGATTATGCGGATGTGTTTCCAGAAGAATTGCCCGGTTTACCCCCAAATCGGGAGATCGAGTTCATTATAGAGTTACTGCCTGGCACCCAGCCGATATCTAAAGCTCCCTATCGTATGGCACCAGCCGAGCTACAAGAATTGAAGGACCAATTGTAAGGATTGTTGAAGAAGGGGTTTGTTCAACTGAGTTCTTCTCCGTGGGGTGCACTAGTCCTATTTGTAAAGAAGAAAGACAGAACGTTGAGGCTATGCATCGATTACCGAGGATTGAACCAAGTGACCGTCAAGAATAAATACCCACTTCCACTGATCGACGAGTTGTTTGATCAACTTCAAGGAGCTAAAGTGTATTCGAAGCTCGACTTGAGGCAAGGGTACTATCAATTGCGAATCAAAAAGGAGGATGTGCCTAAAACGGCTTTCAGGACGAGATATGGGCATTATGAGTATGTGGTGATGCCATTTGGGCTAACTAATTGTAACACCCCGTTCCCTCTCGAGACCGGGAGTTCTATCAATCAATCTAACCACAACCCAAACCAAACTCGGGCAAGATTTTAGGGAAAGACGGACAGAGTCTCCCCTGTTTCTAGGCAAATTGCAAAACCTGTAATAGCATATAAATGGACCAACACCGTGTCCAACCATTCAACCACCTCAAGGCCATCCGAGCCTTGGTTCACAACAATTTAAACTCAGTAAGTATACATACATTTCCAATTTAAAAGCTAACATATCTCTTTTCATTTTTGACAAGTACATTCAAACTAGACAATAAAACCACACTAAGCTACTGTATAAAATAAACTATCATGCCATTCTAACTCTTTTCCTCTAGACATTACAAACATGCTGTGAAGTTAAGCTATGCTAACTGATTACATAAACTAGCTTATCAATTCACCTCAACTACTTAGCTAAATTTAAATTACATTTCTTTTAACAATAAATACATACAACATATGAAATCATATATCTTTACATCTTCAACACTCAAGCCACATAGGCACGCAAGACAACTCTTCAGGCACGAACTTTCACGAAATCACGAACTTTTCAGCTAACATGACATTTCCTGAAATGTGGTGGTGAGGAGTGAGTATACACAACACGTATACTCAATGAGGGCGAGGCAGATATCGAGGTGGAGAGAAAGAATATCGTGCAATGCAAATCGGTACAATTAAGCAATACAATCAATAAAAGGCATTCAATATATACAACAATACAATAAACAATTAAGAAAAGCATTAACACAACCAATCACAAAAATGACCCCAACTTCAAAACACTACTACTTTCAAACGAGCCACGAGCTTTGGAAACCGACTTCACCAATCCTCCTACGGCACCATAAGGCACGTCTAAAGACCCTGAAACCCTACTTAACCCTGGAATTCATGCAAAGTCCCGATTTTCCCCTTTGCTCGTTTGAACTACAACTATACTAACGAAACACCCAACCAACACCATAATCGCACCAAAAGTGCTTCCATGGCCTCCCGAAATAATGCCATCACGCAAAACGAGAAAACGTTAAACTCGACCTAAACGACCCCGACTTTCACCAAGGCATAATTCCTGTTTTTTCCATTACGCAACCCAAACAAACCATGCATTTAGGCATTCTAGCACACCTAGCACATTTCTACATCAACGGACAGCATAACGGAGCAACTTCATCGTTTCAAGGGTTTACTATTCATAAAACACTATTCATTAATCAATTTAAATTGCAATCTCAACATTTAACCGCAGAAAATGTTAAAAAGCTATAAATACATGTTCTACAATCAACAAGGAACATTCTTTAAGCAACAAAACGATTAAAACAACAATCTACGCATAAAATCCAAAAATCAAAGTTTAGACACAAATATTTCAAATGCGCAAATAACGATGAAACTCTCACCTTAGACGCTCCTAGATGCTAGGGAAACCACGCTGGATGCCTCAGAAACCACCCCGCACAAGCTCACGCGACGAAATGAAGATTTGAAGTTGAAATGTTTTTTTTTTCCTCCATGGTTTCAGCCATGGCTTTTATTTTTCTGGTTTTTGCTCTTTGTTTCGTATTTCATACATAAATAAAAGATGACAAATGGTCAAAGCTTCGGTCAACCCGCTAAACCAAAATAGCTATGCGCGACCTTACGAAAATGGCCATAACTTCTTCTAGAAAACTCCAATTCACGAACGGTTTGAAGCCTCAGAAACTAGACTCATAGAGCTTTCCAACCATATATAATTTGCTACCTAAATCTTCCCCAATTGGTTAAGATTTAATTCCAAAGTTGACCCAAAATTTGACTAACTTAACATTGCATTTTTTTATTTCTAATCCCAAGTTTGCCCTTTATTAAACATTTCAAAAATTTTCACCTTGTCCTAGTTGGTCAATGTAGATGAAAAGTCAACTAGTTTGGTCAAAGAAGGTGAAAGGTCAATAAAATGCAATTTAAATGAACTTTAAATGCTATTGAATACATGCCAGGTTCGGGGTATCACACTAATGCCCCTGCAGCTTTTATGGACTTGATGCATAAGGTGTTTCAACCTTACTTGGACCAATTTGTGGTGATCTTCATTGATGATATTTTGCTGTACTCAAAATCCGAGGCTGAGCATGAACAACATCTGCGGTTGGTACTGTAGAAACTTCGAGAGCATCAATTGTAAGCAAAGTTTAGCAAGTGTGAATTTTGGTTGCAGCAGATTGCATTTTTGGGGCATATCATATCCCAAGAGGGAATAGCAGTGGATTCAGCAAAGATAGAAGCGGTGATATCTTGGAAGAAGCCGGAAAATGTTACGAAGGTTCGGAGTTTTCTTGGTCTAGCCGGCTATTATCGGAGGTTCGTGAAGGACTTCTCAAAGATCGCAGGGCCGCTTACAAAGCTCACTCAAAAGAAAACGAAGTTCGTGTGGGATGATAAGTGCGAGAACAGCTTCCAAGAATTGAAGAAAAGATTGACTATCGCACCTGTTCTTTCATTGCCTGAAAGGAGTCAAGGTTTTGTAATCTATAGCGATGCTTCGGAGGAAGGACTAGGTTGTGTTAATGCAAAATGGTAGGGTGATTGCGTATGCTTCTAGGAAACTGAAGCCGTATGAATTGAATTACCTGACGCATGATTTGGAGTTAGCTGCTATTGTGTTTGCACTCAAGAAATGGAGGCACAATCTGTGGGGTAACAAGTTCGAGGTGTTTATTGATCACAAGAGCTTGAAATACTTGTTCTTACAAAAAGAGTTGAACATGAGGCAAAGACGGTGGATGGAGCTTTTGGATGATTATAACTACATAATCAATTATGTGCCCGGTAAAGCAAATGTTGTTGCAGATGCCTTAAGTAGGAAAGCGAGCATGGCAAAACTGGAAGTTAAGGTACAGGAGTTGTTGGAGGAAGTATTGTTGTGGAAACCACAATTAACTCAAAAAGGGTTACTATTTTCCTCTACACAAGTTCAATCGACCTTGTTATCTGAATTGCGAGAGGCTCAACAGAAGGACCAACAGTTTCAGAAGATTAAAGAAAGCAACACAGATTTCAAGTTTCATGATGATGGTATTTGGAGGTTTAGGAATCGGATTTGTGTTCCTAATGATCCAGAGTTGAAAAATAAGATTCTTGAAGAAGCCCATAATTCAAGATACACTATTCACCCCGGTGGAACAAAGATGTACCGGGATTTGAAGCAACACTATTGGTGGAATAATATGAAGAGAGAGATTGTGGAGTTTGTGGCACGGTGTTTGACTTGCCAGAGAGTCAAAGCAGAACATCAACGACCAGCAGGTTTACTTCAGCCGTTGGAGATCCCTCAATGGAAATGGGAACATATAACTATGGACTTTGTTATGGACCTGCCCAGGTCACAAAAAGGTCATGACACCGTTTGGGTCATAGTAGATAGATTGACTAAGTGAGCGCATTTCTTACCGATGAACAAGGAGGATAGTCCTGAGAAATTGGGAGATATGTATGTGGCGGAGATTGTAAGATTGCACGGGATGCCTGTGAGTATTGTATCGGATAGGGATCCTCGTTTTACTTCCCGATTTTGGAAGAGATTGCAAGAAGCTTTGGGAACGAAGTTGAGTTTCAGCATGGCTTATCACCCTCAGACTGATGGACAATCTGAGAGAACTATTCAGATTATGGAGGATATGCTGAGGGCGTGTGTTTTAGACTTCGGGAAAGGTTGGGAAAAATACCTGTCTCCAGCGGAGTTCGCTTATAATAATAGTTATCAGGCCACTATCGGGATGGCCCCATTTGAGGCATTGTATGGACGTAAGTGTCGATCCCCAATTTACTGGGATGAAGTAGGTGAGACGAAGACTTTTGACCCGACCCTACAACCTGAACTTATGAAGACTCTTGATAATGTCCACCTCATCCGGAAACGGATGCTTATCTCCCAGAGTAGGCAGAAAAGTTACGCAGACCGACGGAGACGAAGCCTAGAGTTTGAGGTCGGCAACAAGGTGTTCTTGAAGATATCACCTCGGAATGGACTAATTAAACACGGCAAGGGTAGAAATATGAGTCCGAGGTTTGTAGGACCATTTGAGATAATTGAGAAGGTTGGCAAATTGGCATATCGCCGGGCACTACCCCAAAACCTCTCTAATATTCATGACGTTTTTCATATTTCAATGCTACGGAAGTATTACCCTGATCCATCGCATATCTTGGAGCCAGAGCCGTTGCAGCTTCGGGAGAACTTGTCTTATGAAAAGAAGCCCATTCGGATCCTCGACCAGCAAGATTGGGAGTTGCGCAACAAATCTATACCGATGGTGAAAGTGTTATGGGATTACCATGGAGTTGAAGAAGCAACGTTGGAAAGGCGAGACCAGATGGAGCAACAGTATTCAACTTTATTTCAAAGGTAATATTGAATTTTGGGACGAAATTCTTTTAAGGAGGGGAGGATGTGAGGCCCGACCTCGATTTGCATGCGATACCTCGTTTCGTGTGCCCTAACCTAGATTTGCATGCCTTGACCTAGGTTTAAGAATCGTGTTTTGTTTTGTATGCCTTGCATTGAATTACGTGCATTCATTTAGGGTTGCGTGCATTTACTTGGAAAACGTGCATTCATCTTGTAGTTCATGTCTTACCTCGTAGTGCGTGCCCTAAACCTAGGAAAGCGTGCCCTCACGCTAATCAAGAAAGCATCTTACACGAAGCACTATATCATTAATTAATCCTACAAATCCCACTAACTAATATTAAATTGCTAATTCAACCCACTAGAAGACAAAATCTCACAAAAAGCTAGACATTCTTTATTCTTTATTCTTTATTCTTTTGCACTTCCCAAACACACAATAAAATAAGCCTTGAACAAACAAAAAATTCAGATCTTGATGCTCATAGGGTCGGCCAAACCAAGGGCTATGAGCAAAGTTTGAACAAAAATTATTTTAACCAAGCATGCTTAAGACAAAGTCTTCACATTGTCATACCTTTTGCTTGCACCAAAGCCACATTTTGCTAACTACTAAGCTACCCATCTCGGCCACATCACCCTTGTCTACCAAC
This sequence comes from Ehretia macrophylla, assembly GCA_037974665.1. NCBI lineage: Eukaryota > Viridiplantae > Streptophyta > Magnoliopsida > Boraginales > Ehretiaceae > Ehretia > Ehretia macrophylla. The sequence continues at coordinate 34,340,177 of CM075776.1, forward strand.
AATTCAAATAACATTCAAAAAGACAACACAAAAATCAGATTGTTGAAGCAAATAGCCGACCAAGATGCTAAGCCTTTCATTTTCTTTCTCACATTTTCTCTTTCTTTCATTCTTCTCTCTCCCTCTCATTTCTTCTCTTTCTCTCGGCCTTGTAGACTCCATAGCTTAAGTTCATCACTTCATGGTTCATCAAGGCATGCAAGAAGCTAGGGAGCTCGACTAAGCAAGCTAGGTTGCAAGAAACTCACATGCAAGCTCATTGAACATCTATTTCGGCTTAGGTGAGTTGTTAGCTTCCATTTCATTTTCTTCTTGTTCTAACCACATGCACCTACTAAGAACTTGGTTACTAAGCTAGGAAATTAGAGAAATCTCAAGTGGTCTCTCGGCTAAGCAAGGAAAAGAGTCATTCTTGTGCATCCTCATGAGTTTGTGTATCTTCTTTGTTGTCTTGCTAAGGTGAGGGCTAAAACCTCTTGAAAAGCTTTCAAAAATCTCATGCATGCCTTTAAATGTCTATCTTCTTAGCTAGGTTGCTAAGGTGTGCTGCTAGATTTTTCAGTTCTGGACATTTTTTTTAGAAATGGACTAAGGCTAAATCTGAACCTAAAGCCCTCAAAAACGACAAGCATTGAAATATGTGCAAATCTGGACAATTTTGTGTAGTCTCACTGTTTTGGCTATAACTCTTGAACCCGAACTCCAAATGATGCGTGGTTTGTTTTTGAATTTAGTTCACTCCTTAAGCTTTAATTTGACATCTTGTTCATTGGAATTGGTGTAACACCCCGATCCCTCTCGAGACCGGGAGTTCTATCAATCGATCTAATCACAACCCAAACCAAACCCGGGCATAAATTTTTAGGGAAAACGGACGGAGTCTCCCCTGTTTCTAGGCGAAATGTAAAACCTGCGACATCATATAAGTGGACCAACACCGAGTCCAACCATACAAACAACTCAAGGCCATCCGAGCCTTGGTTCTCAATAATTAAGCTCAGCAAGTATACATACATTTCCAATTTAAAAGCTAACATATCTCTTTTCATTTTTGACAAGTACACTCAAACTAGGCAACTAAACCATACTAAGCTACTACATAAAATAAACTATCATGCCATTCTAATTCTTTTCTTTTGGACATTACAAACATGCATTTGAAGTTAAATTATAATAACTAGATACATAATCTAACTTATCAAACTACTTCAACAATCTAATGGAACTTAAATTACATACTTTTTGGCATTAAATACATACAACATATGAAAGCATATATCTTCACAACTTAGACACTCAAGCCACATAGGCACGCAAGACAACTCTTCAAGCAACGAACTTTCACGAAATCACGAACTTCCAGCTAACATAACATTTCCTGAAATGTAGTGGTGAGGAGTGAGTATACACACCACGTATACTCAGTGAGGGCAAGACAGATATCGAATTGGAGAGAAAGAAAGTCGTGCAATGCAAATAAGACAGTTAAGCAATATAACTGATAAACAAGCAACCAAGACAAACAATCAATACAATAAGCAATTATTGAAAGCATTAACACAACCATTCAAAGCTATACCACACTCCGAAGGTTATGGTTCACTCTTACGAGCAATATACCATTTTACGAGCGATACATCAATCTCGAGCTTGATGTTGACAACGATGACAATAAGCGCGCATCCACCTTTTAACACCAGTTTGGAATTCCCCAGAAGTATTCATCAATTCTACGACCCAAATCTCCCTGGGAGGCAACCCAAGCGAGAAAAGGAATAGCAGCGGAGCTAGAGCAACCAACACTGGCAACCCGAGGCTACCTAGAGAGGCCCATCACTCACGCGCGAGACACTATGCAATGCAAGACTCGATACAAGGCAATAAACGAGCGATAGCACAACAATACAAACTACTGCCAACAAACGAGATAACAAGCAATCACAAACAATACTAGCATTCAACTAACTTTTCAAGCATAACAAGCAATAATAAGCTACAATAACACCAATTAAACAAGTATATCAAGAAACCCTAAGCATTCTATAGGCATAATATCAAGATAACAAGCAAAATCACAAATCGGCCCCAACTAACAAAACACTACCATTTCCAAACGAGCCACGAGTTCTGGAAACCGACTTCACCAACCCTTCTAGGTCACCATAAGGCACGTCTAAGGACCCCGAAACCCTACTTTACCCTAGAATTCACGCAAAGTCCCGATTTCCCTCCTTTGCTCGTTTGAACTACAACTATACCAACCAAACACCCAACCAACACCATAATCGCACCAAAAGTGCTTCCATGGCCTCCCGAAATAATGCCAACACACAAAACAAGAAAACGCCAAACTCGACCTAAACGTCCCCGACTTTCACTGAGCCGTTTTTCTCCGTTTTTCCATTACACATTCCAATTAAACCACACATTTAGGCATTCTAGCATATCTAGCATCTTCCTACATCAACAGAACGCGTAACAGAGCAACTTCATCGAAACGGGGGTTTACTATTCACTAATTACTATTCATTAATCAATTTAAATTGTAATTTTGATTTTCAACCGCAGAAAATGCTAAAAAGCTATAAATATATGTTCTACAATCAACAAGGAACGTTCTTTAAGCAACAAAACGATTAAAACAACAATCTACGCATAAGTTCTAAAATTAAAGTTTAGACATACATTTTTCAAATGCGCAAATAACGATGAAACCCTCACTTTAGACGCTCCTAGACGCTAGGAAAACCTCGTAGGACGCCTCGGAAACCACCCCGTGCAAGCTCACGCGAAAAATCAAAGAATTGAAGTTGAAAGGTTTTTTTTTTCTTCCTTCATATTTTCGGCCAGCTGCATTCTAATTCTTTGCTTTGTTTTTTTTTTGTTATGTTTTAAGCTTATTAAGGTGACTATTTGGTCAAAGGTCAAGGCTACTTGGTCAAACAACTTAAAATTGGTCAAAATGACTTATTTTTATGCATTTTTAAGCTAAAACAACTAAGGAAATGTTAATTCTAGCTAACAACAATTAAATTATAAAATTTAAGTAATCTAAATACTAGTTTCACTATTTGTTGAGGACTCGAATTCATTTCCTAACTATCTCTCTCGATATGTCATACTTTGCGTCAACCAAGAAGTGACAATTAAACCTCAAAGAATCTAAGAAATATATCATTTTTGGAAAGTATCATAGTTTAAAATTTACTCCGGCTCTGAGTTACTTTTCATTTAATTAAAATCCGAGCATTTAAGTGCAAGAAAACTAAAACCGATTGACATAAATATGAAATGTAGGTGATATTCCGTTAAAATAATTAACTCAAGTATTATTTTAATTACTTCCAAAAGAAATATGAAAATAAAGCTACAATTAAATGTTTAACCAAAGATAAACACATAATTCAATGCTAATATTTAAGATAACACTTAATTAAATGCATGCCGGGTTCGGGTTATCACATCGTTCCCCCCTTAAAACAATTGCGTCCTCGCAATTCTTCTTCCAATAGAACTCTGCATCATCTGAAATCCAACTCTGACCACTCTTCATTGGTTACTGAACAAGACACCGAATAAGAACGCTCAAAGAACACCTTACTAAGAAGCCCCAATAGTACTGACTGGAAACTCCAAAACAATAAGGCCAAATAAAGGTTTAATTGAAAATACCATCTTGAAATCCAAATAAGAATTCCGCTGGTCAAGAATATCATAAGAGAATTCCCCACTAAGAGTGCTGAGAAGATGCCAATAAAGACTAAAGCAAAGATACTGTAGATATTACCAATATACGAATCTTCTATAAAAATCCAACAAGTATCAAATAAGGAAGTCAAAGGATGGCCAAAATAGATGCAGCACATATAAGACCAAGCTCCAAGACCTCTTCGCCATTTGCCGAGTGCAACCTTTATACAGCTTGCCATCAAGGACGCCAGTAGAGTGCGCACCGAACAATGCTCCGGTAAGAATGTAGCCAAGTTTGCCCAATAAGTAAATGCTAAATAATTGGCCACTAAGGATCCTAGAGAATGCCATAATAGAATCCCAACTAAAAGTACCAAGAACATACCAATAAATAATCTGAGGCAGAGTCTAACCAAGAATCCTAAGTACCACTCGGGAAGACTCCAAACAAGAAATCCAGTCAATCATATTACAGAAGTTTCAAGGAAGTCTTTCAATATATAGCTCTAGAAGCATCTGATTAGGAAATCCAAAATGTACGCCAACATATATATACTTATCAAAAGTCCATGAATGAACACCAAGCTGAATAACCAAGTAGATTTCGAAAATAATATTGCTATCGAATATTGGGTGAAATACCAGAGGAAATGCCGTGCAGGTACACCATTTGCTATTGAAGATTTCCAATCACGATTGCCAATAAAATATCAAGAAAGACCAGAACAAAGATATTGTAGACAATATTATGCAGCAAGTCCAATAAGAACTCCGATTGTCAAATCCACTGAGAAATGTCCACAAAGAATACCAAAATAGTACGCCTCACGCAAAGCTGATCATTGTAAGTAGACTCAAATCAAAGTTCCCCATAAGAATGCAGAAAGAACACCAAAGGTTGATTAAAATCCCAACCTAGTCTTCCACGAATGCCATTATAGAAAAAGTCGATGAATGCCCAACAAGGAAATATTAAGAAGATGCTCCAAAGAGTTATCATGTAGAACTCCAAAGAAAGTCATTTTTCTAAGCATAGGAGATAATCTTAGAGGAACCCCAACAGCCAAGGTTACCAAGAAGTGCCAACAGAAGTTCCAAAGAATACCCAATAAGGAAGCCAAAGAATGCTACCAAGAGCCATCATACCGAAACCCCAAAGAAAGTTATCTTTTTCACAACTGTTAAGCACAGAGAAGGACCATAGAGATTTGCCAATATCTGAGCTCCAAAAGCAAACACCAACTCCCAAATAAAGACTAGTCAAATACCATTCATTTCCTACCAATCCATACACCTTGAAAGGCCAACTGTGAACCACTTTCTTCAGGGGAGGAAAAGGACTTACTTACCATTTCCATAGGACATGTATGAATGCCAATATATCACAGTTATACACATGCCTTAAACTTTTATGCAAGCAAGTTTGTAAAACAGTTTATTCAACAAAGTCACTCAAGCACGGCAATCAAGTCAAGCACAACATAATCAATTCAAACCACGGCATAGCTAATTCAAGACATTCTATACACACATTACAAGCAATACTTCAAGAAAATAACAATTCACGAGGTCGATTCAATTCACGATGCCAAATCAATAGGTCAATTCAATGCACAACTAGATATTTCACTTCACTTAGCACACAATTTATGTGACGCCCGAGTTTTAGCCATGCATTTAATTACTGTTGCATCCCTTGTTTGCGCATTTACTTCTATGCCTTATTAACTGACTTTGTGACTACTATTCACTCCGTTTTTAAACTGCTTTCTATTAGTTAATTAGCATTTTTATTAAATCATATTAATTGTAAAAGTAGTGGGAAAAATGTGCATTTGAGCTTAAGGCGTTAGGAAGGCTCGTTTAGAAAATGACTTTAGTAGTTGAATGAATAGTGTTACGTAACTAACTTAGGTAATTAATTAGCTAGCATATATTTTTACATCTAAGCTCGTTTTAAAGCTTACTACGCATATTTTATTAGATCAATTAAGCACCCAATTGACCCCACCATAACTTAACCCTTTTATATATCACCTAAACTCATAAAATGCAAAAGAAAAAAAAATAGAAAGCTGAAAACAGTAGCAGGAACCCGACAGCTCCAAGGGAGAAAAGGAAGAGATTTTTGCTCACCAAGCCTCCAATCCAAGCCTCTCCAAGCCTTGAGCAACTAGTGTAGGGTGTTTGCAAGGTCCCTAGGTGCTTCTACGCGTAGTGGTGAGGGATTTCATGGCTTGTTTTTGCATTTTTAAATAGTTGCTCATTTCTTGAATCGTTGGAAACATGATTAAATGCCATTGTAAATGTTATCTATGCTAATATACTATCTATATGAATGCTAGAGAACACTTTTGAACCGTCGTTTCGCAATTTAAACGGTTAGAATCGTTAGTTTGATTTCTAGGGTGAATAGTGACGTTTTTTCTAGGGTTTTGTGTAATTGCTCGAATTGGCTTGAATTAATGCTTCTAATTGATGCCTTAGGTGCTAGTGAAGATAATTAAATAGTCCCGTACACTTGCATTGCCCTTAAATCGCCTAAAAATGGAAAATAGCCGACTTTAAGTTGGGGCTTTCGGGGTTAATGCGAATCCGGGTGGATTCGGGCTTCAATTCTAGTATCCTTAGGCTACCTAGGTGCTATAGATGCCTTGATATCCCTTGTTTGAAGCCCGGACAACGTATGTGTAGTTTAAAGCCATAAGAGGGAATTTGGGGCTTTCGGGGTAAACGCGGGCATTTGAATGAGTTAGAGGGTTGAGAGGGTACCTCGGGGGTTAGTTAGAAGGTTGGGAGAGTTTCCTTTGAAAATGAAATCATTAACTATGGTTTGGAAGAGAAATAGTTCGAAAAATAAAGGGGTTTAGGTGCAATTTAAGTTGTCTCACACTTCTAAACCCATGTCAGGACTTCTTGAGTGTTTATATGTGATTTTAAATTGATTTGGAGATTTTGGTATGATTCTATGCTTATTTGGCATATGTTCATTTGTAAACTGCTTATTAGCTTCTATATTTGCTTCTATCCTAATTGTAACGAGGTCAACCTACTTTGTTGATCCTCATATGTGTTAATGCTTATATTACTGCTATTAACTTGCCATCGTTAAGTGCATTGCATAGTGGTTGCGCAACCATAGTGTCGGGGCGGATATGTTGAATATCGGCTGGGCGGCAGAGGGCTTGCCGGTGGATATTCAAACTCCGTGCCCTATTCCCTCATTCGCCTGGTCCGGAGATTGCCAGGGGATGTTGGGTTGTAGGATTCGGGGTACATCCGGAGTACCCCACTGGAGTGATTGGGGTTATGCCGGCTTATCGTGATCGTGCTCGTGGTTCGTGGATCGTGATTGAAGACCAGTGAAGATTGGTGTATAGGGGATTGTTGAAACGTATCCTTTTAAATGTGTGGTTATTTAAGTTATCGTTGTTTCTTTAATTGCCTAAGTGTTATTGTTGCATGATTGTATTACATGTTGCATTGCACGCCCCGGGACTATATCCCTCACTGGGCAACAGTGGTTGCTCATACCTCGATATCTGTTTCAGGAGACGCTGAGGGTGATCCCCAGCTGGTTGATTTAGTTGAGGAAGAAGAAGTCCAGATCGAGCCTTTACCTTAGTTGCCGTACTTGTTAGCTTGAGGTGGTTAATGCATTTGCTGCTATGTGGAAAGTTCAACTAATTGCTTTATGTACTATTTTGTAGCCCAAGGGCTATGTATATGCTTGTTGTATAAGTCGAAGATTAGCTGGTTGAGTTGTAGCTTGAAAGTCTATGAACTGTAATAACTTTTATTCTTGCCTTATTTTCCTTGCATGCTTGGGAGTGGATGGCTAATGTAGAATGCTTTATCCTTTAAGTTGTTTTATTGATTCCCTAGAATGTTAGGATTATAAGACTATGTTGACAACAAGTTTTCGCATGCTTGTGTGTTTTGGAGATATTGTGTACTATAAGGCTCGGATGGCCTTATAGCTTTGTTGTTTAATTAAGAGAAGCTTGTATTGTATTGTTGGGACTTTGTTTAAGTGTTTACAGGTTTTTAGAATGTCCACGGTACAGGGGAGACTCTGTCCGTGTGTCGGGTCCGGACTTAACCTTTAGTTTGGGGGTTGGGTCGGGGCGTGACATTTAAGTGGTATCAGAGCTATAGATTGCATGAAGCCGGGTTAAATTTCTCGGTCTGTGGGTAGAGATTTGTTTTGTGACTTTGTGAATACATGAGTCCTTGATTTTGATTGACCTAAGTGAAATTTGAATAAGGAATGAACATGCTAGCATGGAAATAGAATATCAAGAGTCTAGAATGTCAAGTATGATCTAGTGATTTATGTTTGCTTCAGGAATGTGGAATATTTATTTGAACTTCTATGTACTTGACTTTATGTGAATCTAATTGGACTTTTCTTTATGTGTTTACTTATAAATTGCATATATACATATATATACCTGTCATAACACTTTGCATTATAGCTATTCGAGATGGGGCCTCGCCGCCGTGCCGATAATCCGAATGTTGGTGGAGAACCCGAGGGGGTACAGGGGCAAGAAGCTGAGGTGGCCGAAAATGCACCGCAGGTTCAAGAACCGAGCACTGCACAGATCTTGGCCACGATGGCCACAGCTATGAACACTATCGCCCAGTTTGTTACACAACAGGGTCAGCCAGGGGTCGTTGGAGGTAATCAGGCTGCGAGAGCCGGAGGTAGTGGCCCTACCGGAGGGAATCTGTATGATCGGTTTATACATCATGGGGCCTATACTTTCTTTGGGGAGCCGGACGATATGAAAGCTGAGATGTGGCTAAGGAAGTTCGAGAGAGTGGCAGCGATACTGGAGTGCCATGATGACAGGAAGATTACCTATGCTACTTTCCTTCTCGAGGGTGATGCTGAAGATTGGTGGAATACCATCAGTGAGAAATGGGTAGCTGAGGGAGGTCATCATTCGTGGGCCGATTTTGTCCGAGAATTTCGAGACAAGTATATATCAGTAGTGGCCCGCGAGAGGCGACAAACTGAGTTCATAAACTTGAGGCAGGGAAGTATGACCGTAGATCAATACGAGGCTACTTTTACCCGGCTTTCCCGTTATGCACCAGCTTTAATTCAGCCGGAGGATATGAAGATTCAGAGGTTCATCATGGGTTTGAGGAGAGATATTATGCTAAACTTGTCTTCAAATGATTTTCCTAACTATGCTGCAGTAGTCCGAGCTGCCTCGAGATATGAGAAACGGAAAGCCGATGTGTTAGCCGAGACCAGTCAGTCGAGTAAACGGTTTCAGTCTCAGAGTCAAGGGTACCAGGGGCAAGCTGTATCAGTTGGTCAGAGTTCGCAGCCGAGACAGACTCAGAGTTACACAGGGCCTACTCAGACTCAGGCACGACCAGTTCAGAGTCAGACTCAGAGTCAGTTCCGTCCAGCAGTTTCCCGTTCGCAGCAGGGTAGTTCAGCTACCTCTACTTACAGAGCTCCTTCGGGAGGCACTGTTGCAAGACGTCACCAGCAGTGCAGCTTCTGTCAGCGTCAGGGCCACACTGAGGATGTTTGTTGGAAGAAACATAACAAGTGTACAGGTTGTGGCAGTGATCAGCACAGAGTTAAAGACTGTCAGAAATTTAAGAACCCTAGGGGTCAGACATCAGCTCAGAACTCTCAGACCAGGGCCCCAGCTGCAGCACCACCACCTCGAGGCCAGGCCCGAGTATTTGCTTTGGATGCCGAGGAGCTTCCGGACACTACCGCTGTGGTAGAAGGTATTTTTCTTCTTAATGATCAATCAGTTAAGGTTTTAATTGATTCCGGGGCTTCGCATTCTTTTATTACTCCTACTTGTGCACAAAATGCTAAATTGAAACATGATAAACTGTTGCATGAGATTGTGGTTTATACTCCTATGGGTCCGAAGTTTGTTACTAGATCTATTTGCAGAGCATGTAGCATATTTATTGAAGGTCGTGTTTTTCCTGCTGATTTGATTATCCTACCCTTCAATGACTTTGAAATTATATTGGGGATGGACTGGTTAAGTAAATATTATGCCCAGCTTGATTGTAGAAAGAAGATTGTGTATCTAGAAATGCCTGACCAGCCTGTACTTAAAATAGTTGGTAGTAGAAAATCTACGGGAACTCCTATTATTTCTTCTATTAGGGCATCTAAATTATTAAGCAAGGGTTGTGAGGCTTATCTTGCATATTTGATTAATCAACCTGGGGATCAACTGAAATTGACTAATGTACCTATCGTGAGGGAGTTTCCGGGGGTCTTTCCTGAGGAATTACCTGGGTTACCGCCTGATAGAGAGATAGAGTTCATGATTGATTTATTGCCGGGGACTTCACCTATCTCTAGGACTCCGTACAGAATGGCTCCACCTGAGTTGCAGGAATTGAAAGTTCAATTGCAGGGCTTGCTTGAGAAGGGATTCATTCAGCCGAGTTCTTCACCGTGGGGTGCGCCAGTTCTCTTCGTTAAAAAGAAAGATGGATCTCTTCGCCTATGCATCGATTATCGGGGTCTTAATCAGGTAACTATCAAAAATAAATATCCTTTGCCTTTAATCGAAGAGTTGTTTGATCAGTTGCAAGGCGCCAGGGTATTCTCTAAATTTGATCTGAGGCAGGGTTATTATCAGCTGAGGATTAAGAAAGATGATGTCCATAAAACTGCCTTCAGAACTCGATATGGCCATTATGAGTTTGTTGTCTTGCCGTTTGGTCTTACTGATGCTCCCGCCGCATTCATGGATTTAATGCAGAGGGTATTCCGTCCTTATCTGGATCAATTTGTAGTCATATTTATTGATGATATCCTTGTCTATTCTAAATCTGAGGCGGAACATGAACAACATCTCAGAATTGTGTTGCAGACTCTTCAAGAGCATCGGTTATTTGCAAAGTGTAGCAAATGTGAATTCTGGCTTAAGCAAGTTGCTTTTCTTGGCCATATTATCTCGCAGGATGGTATTTCTGTTGATCCAGCGAAGATTGAAGTTGTGTTATCTTGGAAACGGCCTGAAACTGTCACGGAGATTCGTAGTTTCCTTGGTTTAGCTGGGTATTATCGGAGGTTTGTCAAGGATTTCTCTAAGATTGCAGGGCCTTTAACTCAGCTTACTCAGAAGAAAACCGTATTTGACTGGAATGATAAATGTGAGGCCAGCTTCCAGGAATTGAAGAAGAGATTGACTACAGCTCCTATTCTTGCTTTACCTGAGGGTTATGATAATCTGGTGATCTATAGTGATGCTTCGAAGGAAGGTCTGGGTTGTGTATTGATGCAGAATGGCCGGGTTATTGCGTATGCTTCCAGGAAACTGAAGCCTTATGAACTCAACTATCCGACTCATGATCTTGAGCTTGCGGCTATCATTCTTGCATTAAAGAAATGGCGTCATTATCTCTGGGGCAACAAATTTGAAATCTTCACTGATCATAAGAGCTTGAAATATCTATTTTCACATAAAGAGTTGAACATGAGGCAGAGGCGTTGGCTGGAATTACTTGAGGACTATAACTGCACTATTAATTATCTTCCAGGTAAGGCGAATATTGTTGCTGATGCTTTGAGCCGAAAGGCTACTGTTGCCAGCTTGATTATCAAGAATTGGGAATTCATGGAAGAATTGTGCTTATGGAAGCCTAGTACTTCAAATTCTGGTATTCAATTTGCAAGTTTGCAGATTCAATCTCTGTTGTTATCCAGGATTCGAGAAGCTCAACAGGCTGATCTTCAATTGTTGAAAGTCTTAGAGAATTCTAAAGGGGGAGAGTCGGATTTCAAACTGCACGACGATGGTATTCTCAAATTCAAAGGTAGAATCTGTATTCCGAATGATCCAACTCTGAAGAAGGATATTCTTGCTGAGGCACACAGTTCTCGATATACTATCCATCCAGGCAGTACGAAAATGTATAAAGATTTGAAGCAGAATTTCTGGTGGAATAATATGAAGAGAGAAATTGCTGACTATGTTGCCCGATGTCTTACTTGTCAGAAAGTTAAAGCAGAACATCAGAGACCTGCAGGGTTGTTGCAGCCTTTGGCTATTCCTGTTTGGAAATGGGATCATATTACTATGGATTTCGTATCCGATTTACCGAGGTCTTCGAGGGGTAACGACTCAGTCTGGGTTATTGTGGATAGATTGACCAAGACTTCTCATTTTATTGCTAAAAAGAAGTCTGATTCTCTTGATAAACTGGTGGAGTTGTATATTGAGAATGTTGTCCGACTACATGGAATTCCAAAGAGTATCGTGTCGGATAGAGATCCCAGATTCACATCTCAGTTCTGGCAGAAGATTCAGAAAGCTCTGGGCACGAATTTGAATTTCAGTACAGCTTATCATCCTCAGACAGATGGTCAATCCGAGAGAACTATCTTGATCCTTGAGGATATGTTACGGGCTTGCATTCTGGACTTCGGTAAAAGTTGGGAGAAATATTTGCCACTAGCAGAGTTCGCCTACAACAATAGTTATCAAGCTACTATTGGTATGGCACCTTATGAGGCACTGTATGGGCGTAAATGTCGGTCTCCTCTCTACTGGGATGATGTTGGTGAGATGAAGACTATCGACCCTACTCTTATACCTGAAATGAACAAGATGATTGATCAGGTGCAGCTTATCAGAAAAAGAATGCTTACAGCACAGAGTCGGCAAAAGAGTTATGCAGATAGACGACGTCGTGATCTGAAATTTGCTGTAGGGGATCGAGTATTTCTGAAAATTTCTCCTCGCAAGGGTTTGATTCGGCATGGTAAAGGAGGTAAACTCAGTCCTCGATATGTGGGACCATTTGAGATAACTGAAACTGTTGGTGATTTGGCTTACCGTCTAGCTTTACCTTCCAGTCTGGGCAGAATTCATGACGTATTTCATGTTTCCATGCTTCGGAAGTATCAGCCAGATCCCTCTCACATACTTGAACCGGAACCGCTAGAGATCAGTGAAACTTTGACCTACACAGAGAAACCTCTTCGAATTGTTGATCAGAAAGTTCAGGAACTGAGGACTAAAAGTATTCCGATGGTTAAAGTTCTGTGGGATCATCACGGAGTAGAGGATGCGACGTGGGAAAGAGAGGATCAGATGCGGGATCGGTATCCAGAGTTATTCGCCGAATCATGTAAGAATTGCGTGGACGCAATTAGTTTAAGGGGGAGAGGATGTGACGCCCGAGTTTTAGCCATGCATTTAATTACTGTTGCATCCCTTGTTTGCGCATTTACTTCTATGCCTTATTAACTGACTTTGTGACTACTATTCACTCCGTTTTTAAACTGCTTTCTATTAGTTAATTAGCATTTTTATTAAATCATATTAATTGTAAAAGTAGTGGGAAAAATGTGCATTTGAGCTTAAGGCGTTAGGAAGGCTCGTTTAGAAAATGACTTTAGTAGTTGAATGAATAGTGTTACGTAACTAACTTAGGTAATTAATTAGCTAGCATATATTTTACCATCTAAGCTCGTTTTAAAGCTTACTACGCACATTTTATTAGATCAATTAAGCACCCAATTGACCCCACCATAACTTAACCCTTTTATATATCACCTAAACTCATAAAATGCAAAAGAAAAAAAAAATAGAAAGCTGAAAACAGTAGCAGGAACCCGACAGCTCCAAGGGAGAAAAGGAAGAGATTTTTGCTCACCAAGCCTCCAATCCAAGCCTCTCCAAGCCTTGAGCAACTAGTGTAGGGTGTTTGCAAGGTCCCTAGGTGCTCCTACGCGTAGTGGTGAGGGATTTCATGGCTTGTTTTTGCATTTTTAAATAGTTGCTCATTTCTTGAATCATTGGAAACATGATTAAATGCCATTGTAAATGTTATCTATGCTAATATACTATCTATATGAATGCTAGAGAACACTTTTGAACCGTCGTTTCGCAATTTAAACGGTTAGAATCGTTAGTTTGATTTCTAGGGTGAATAGTGACGTTTTTTCTAGGGTTTTGTGTAATTGCTCGAATTGGCTTGAATTAATGCTTCTAATTGATGCCTTAGGTGCTAGTGAAGATAATTAAATAGCCCCGTACACTTGCATTGCCCTTAAATCGCCTAAAAATGGAAAATAGCCGACTTTAAGTTGGGGCTTTCGGGGTTAATGCGAATCCGGGTGGATTCGGGCTTCAATTCTAGTATCCTTAAGCTACCTAGGTGCTATAGATACCTTGATATCCCTTGTTTGAAGCCCGGACAACGTATGTGTAGTTTAAAGCCATAAGAGGGAATTTGGGGCTTTCGGGGTAAACGCGGGCATTTGAATGAGTTAGAGGGTTGAGAGGGTACCTCGGGGGTTAGTTAGAAGGTTGGGAGAGTTTCCTTTGAAAATGAAATCATTAACTATGGTTTGGAAGAGAAATAGTTCGAAAAACAAAGGGGTTTAGGTGCAATTTAAGTTGTCTCACACTTCTAAACCCATGTCAGGACTTCTTGAGTGTTTATATGTGATTTTAAATTGATTTGGAGCTTTTGGTATGATTCTATGCTTATTTGGCATATGTTCATTTGTAAACTGCTTATTAGCTTCTATATTTGCTTCTATCCTAATTGTAACGAGGTCAACCTACTTTGTTGATCCTCATATGTGTTAATGCTTATATTACTGCTATTAACTTGCCATCGTTAAGTGCATTGCATAGTGGTTGCGCAACCATAGTGTCGGGGCGGATGTGTTGAATATCGGCTGGGCGGCAGAGGGCTTGCCGGTGGATATTCAAACTCCGTGCCCTATTCCCTCATTCGCCTGGTCCGGAGATTGCCAGGGGATGTTGGGTCGTAGGATTCGGGGTACATCCGGAGTACCCCACTGGAGTGATTGGGGTTATGCCGGCTTATCGTGATCGTGCTCGTGGTTCGTGGATCGTGATTGAAGACCAGTGAAGATTGGTGTATAGGGGATTGTTGAAACGTATCTTTTAAATGTGTGGTTATTTAAGTTATCGTTGTTTCTTTAATTGTCTAAGTGTTATTGTTGCATGATTGTATTACATGTTGCATTGCACGCCCCGGGACTATATCCCTCACTGGGCAACAGTGGTTGCTCATACCTCGATATCTGTTTCAGGAGACGCTGAGGGTGATCCCCAGCTGGTTGATTTAGTTGAGGAAGAAGAAGTCCAGATCGAGCCTTTACCTTAGTTGCCGTACTTGTTAGCTTGAGGTGGTTAATGCATTTGCTGCTATGTGGAAAGTTCAACTAATTGCTTTATGTACTATTTTGTAACCCAAGGGCTATGTATATGCTTGTTGTATAAGTCGAAGATTAGCTGGTTGAGTTGTAGCTTGAAAGTCTATGAACTGTAATAACTTTTATTCTTGCCTTATTTTCCTTGCATGCTTGGGAGTGGATGGCTAATGTAGAATGCTTTATCCTTTAAGTTGTTTTATTGATTCCCTAGAATGTTAGGATTATAAGACTATGTTGACAACAAGTTTTCGCATGCTTGTGTGTTTTGGAGATATTGTGTACTATAAGGCTCGGATGGCCTTATAGCTTTGTTGTTTAATTAAGAGAAGCTTGTATTGTATTGTTGGGACTTTGTTTAAGTGTTTACAGGTTTTTAGAATGTCCACGGTACAGGGGAGACTCTGTCCGTGTGTCGGGTCCGGACTTAACCTTTAGTTTGGGGGTTGGGTCGGGGCGTGACATTTAAGTGGTATCAGAGCTATAGATTGCATGAAGCCGGGTTAAATTTCTCGGTCTGTGGGTAGAGATTTGTTTTGTGACTTTGTGAATACATGAGTCCTTGATTTTGATTGACCTAAGTGAAATTTGAATAAGGAATGAACATGCTAGCATGGAAATAGAATATCAAGAGTCTAGAATGTCAAGTATGATCTAGTGATTTATGTTTGCTTCAGGAATGTGGAATATTTATTTGAACTTCTATGTACTTGACTTTATGTGAATCTAATTGGACTTTTCTTTATGTGTTTACTTATAAATTGCATATATACATATATATACCTGTCATAACACTTTGCATTATAGCTATTCGAGATGGGGCCTCGCCGCCGTGCCGATAATCCGAATGTTGGTGGAGAACCCGAGGGGGTACAGGGGCAAGAAGCTGAGGTGGCCGAAAATGCACCGCAGGTTCAAGAACCGAGCACTGCACAGATCTTGGCCACGATGGCCACAGCTATGAACACTATCGCCCAGTTTGTTACACAACAGGGTCAGCCAGGGGTCGTTGGAGGTAATCAGGCTGTGAGAGCCGGAGGTAGTGGCCCTACCGGAGGGAATCTGTATGATCGGTTTATACATCATGGGGCCTATACTTTCTTTGGGGAGCCGGACGATATGAAAGCTGAGATGTGGCTAAGGAAGTTCGAGAGAGTGGCAGCGATACTGGAGTGCCATGATGACAGGAAGATTACCTATGCTACTTTCCTTCTCGAGGGTGATGCTGAAGATTGGTGGAATACCATCAGTGAGAAATGGGTAGCTGAGGGAGGTCATCATTCGTGGGCCGATTTTGTCCGAGAATTTCGAGACAAGTATATATCAGTAGTGGCCCGCGAGAGGCGACAAACTGAGTTCATAAACTTGAGGCAGGGAAGTATGACCGTAGATCAATACGAGGCTACTTTTACCCGGCTTTCCCGTTATGCACCAGCTTTAATTCAGCCGGAGGATATGAAGATTCAGAGGTTCATCATGGGTTTGAGGAGAGATATTATGCTAAACTTGTCTTCAAATGATTTTCCTAACTATGCTGCAGTAGTCCGAGCTGCCTCGAGATATGAGAAACGGAAAGCCGATGTGTTAGCCGAGACCAGTCAGTCGAGTAAACGGTTTCAGTCTCAGAGTCAAGGGTACCAGGGGCAAGCTGTATCAGTTGGTCAGAGTTCGCAGCCGAGACAGACTCAGAGTTACACAGGGCCTACTCAGACTCAGGCACGACCAGTTCAGAGTCAGACTCAGAGTCAGTTCCGTCCAGCAGTTTCCCGTTCGCAGCAGGGTAGTTCAGCTACCTCTACTTACAGAGCTCCTTCGGGAGGCACTGTTGCAAGACGTCACCAGCAGTGCAGCTTCTGTCAGCGTCAGGGCCACACTGAGGATGTTTGTTGGAAGAAACATAACAAGTGTACAGGTTGTGGCAGTGATCAGCACAGAGTTAAAGACTGTCAGAAATTTAAGAACCCTAGGGGTCAGACATCAGCTCAGAACTCTCAGACCAGGGCCCCAGCTGCAGCACCACCACCTCGAGGCCAGGCCCGAGTATTTGCTTTGGATGCCGAGGAGCTTCCGGACACTACCGCTGTGGTAGAAGGTATTTTTCTTCTTAATGATCAATCAGTTAAGGTTTTAATTGATTCCGGGGCTTCGCATTCTTTTATTACTCCTACTTGTGCACAAAATGCTAAATTGAAACATGATAAACTGTTGCATGAGATTGTGGTTTATACTCCTATGGGTCCGAAGTTTGTTACTAGATCTATTTGCAGAGCATGTAGCATATTTATTGAAGGTCGTGTTTTTCCTGCTGATTTGATTATCCTACCCTTCAATGACTTTGAAATTATATTGGGGATGGACTGGTTAAGTAAATATTATGCCCAGCTTGATTGTAGAAAGAAGATTGTGTATCTAGAAATGCCTGACCAGCCTGTACTTAAAATAGTTGGTAGTAGAAAATCTACGGGAACTCCTATTATTTCTTCTATTAGGGCATCTAAATTATTAAGCAAGGGTTGTGAGGCTTATCTTGCATATTTGATTAATCAACCTGGGGATCAACTGAAATTGACTAATGTACCTATCGTGAGGGAGTTTCCGGGGGTCTTTCCTGAGGAATTACCTGGGTTACCGCCTGATAGAGAGATAGAGTTCATGATTGATTTATTGCCGGGGACTTCACCTATCTCTAGGACTCCGTACAGAATGGCTCCACCTGAGTTGCAGGAATTGAAAGTTCAATTGCAGGGCTTGCTTGAGAAGGGATTCATTCAGCCGAGTTCTTCACCGTGGGGTGCGCCAGTTCTCTTCGTTAAAAAGAAAGAAAGTCGTGCAATGCAAATAAGACAGTTAAGCAATATAACTGATAAACAAGCAACCAAGACAAACAATCAATACAATAAGCAATTATTGAAAGCATTAACACAACCATTCAAAGCTATACCACACTCCGAAGGTTATGGTTCACTCTTACGAGCAATATACCATTTTACGAGCGATACATCAATCTCGAGCTTGATGTTGACAACGATGACAATAAGCGCGCATCCACCTTTTAACACCAGTTTGGAATACCCCGGAAGTATCCATCAATTCTATGACCCAAATCTCCCTGGGAGGCAACCCAAGCGAGAAAGGGAATAGCAGCGGAGCTAGAGCAACCAACACTGGCAACCCGAGGCTACCTAGAGAGGCCCATCACTCACGCGTGAGACACTATGCAATGCAAGACTCGATACAAGGCAATAAACGAGCGATAGTACAACAATACAAATTAGTGCCAACAAACGAGATAACAAGCAATCACAAACAATACTAGCATTCAACTAACTTTTCAAGCATAACAAGCAATAATAAGCTACAATAATACCAATTAAACAAGTATATCAAGCAACCCTAAGCATTTTATAGGCATAATATCAAGATAACAAGCAAAATCACAAATCGTCCCCAACTAACAAAACACTACCATTTCCAAACGAGCCACGAGTTCTGGAAACCGACTTCACCAACCCTTCTAGGTTACCATAAGGCACGTCTAAGGACCCCGAAACCCTACTTTACCCTAGAATTCACGCAAAGTCCCGATTTCCCTCCTTTGCTCGTTTGAACTACAACTATACCAACCAAACACCCAACCAACGCCATAATCGCACCAAAAGTGCTTCCATGGCCTCCTGAAACAATGCCAACACACAAAACGAGAAAACGCCAAACTTGACCTAAACGACCCCGACTTTTACTAAGCCATTTTTCTCCGTTTTTCCATTACACATTCCAATTAAACCATGCATTTAGGCATTCTAGCATATCTAGCATCTTCCTACATCAACAGAACGCGTAACGGAGTAACTTCATCGAAACGGGGTTTTACTATTCACTAATTACTATTCATTAATCAATTTAAATTGCAATTTTGATTTTCAACCGCAGAAAATGCTAAAAAGTTATAAATACATGTTCTACAATCAACAAGGAACATTCTTTAAGCAACAAAATGATTAAAACAACAATCTACGCATAAGTTCTAAAATTAAAGTTTAGACATACATTTTTCAAATGCGCAAATAACGATGAAACACTCACCTTAGACGCTCCTAGACACTAGGAAAACCTCGTAGGACGCCTCGGAAACCACCCCGTGCAAGCTCACTCGAAAAATCAAAGAATTGAAGTTGAAAGGTTTTTTTTTTCTTCCTTCATATTTTTGGCCAGCTGCATTCTGATTCTTTGCTTGTTTTTTTTTTATTTTGTTATTTTTTAAGCTTATTAAGGTGACTATTTGGTCAAAGGTCAAGGCTACTTGGTCAAACAACTTAAAATTGGTCAAAATGACTTATTTTCATGCATTTTTAAGCTAAAACAACTAAGGAAATGTTAATTCTAGCTAACAACAATTAAATTACAAAATTTAAGTCATCTAAATACTAGTTTCACTATTTGCTGAGGACTCGAATTCATTTCCTAACTATCTCTCTCGATATGCTATGCACTTTGCGTCAACCAAGAAGTGACAATTAAACCTCAAAGAATCTAAGAAATATATCATTTTTTGAAAGCATCATAGTTTAAAATTTACTCTAGCTCGGAGTTACTTTTCATTTAATTGAAATCCGAGCATTTAAGTGCAAGAAAACTAAAACCGATTGACATAAATATGAAATGTAGGTGATATTCCGTTAAAATAATTAACTCAAGTATTATTTTAATTACTTCCAAAAGAAATATGAAAATAAAGCTACAATTAAATGTTTAACCAAAGATAAACACATAATTCAATGCTAACATTTAAGATAACACTTAATTAAATGCAATTAAATGTCATTAAATGCATGCCGGGTTCAGGTTATCACAATTGGAGTTTGTTTGCTTGTCTCAATGATTGTGAGAAAACAGTCCATTGCAGTGAGGGTTTCACCTATTGATATACTTAGAAAAATTATTGTAGCTTCTCTTGTTGTACTAAATGCTTGGGATTGTGGCATTTGGATGTTGTGTGGACTGTTTTGAATAGTTGAGGGTGTTTGAATTAATCAATGCATGGCTTGAGTTTAAATACGAGATGACTTGGGGCTTAATCGCATGGGTAAGCACGAATTGAAACCCTAGTGACTAGGTAAATTCGCTAAGTGTTGATCCTATGAATATCGTGTTTAATTATGAAATTAGTAGGCTGCCCGTAGTTGCCCTCGTAGCCCTAAACATGATTTCGATGATTACATGTTGACAAGTAGGCCTTTCTTGCACCCGGCCCACGTAGATGTCGTTGCATGTTGGTTAATCTTATTATTTGATTACGTGAACTTCGAAATGAGTTATATGACTTGATTTACATGCGTTACATGGCTGCCCGTTTAATATTCATATAAATCCATGTGCTTTTCAAGTGAAATTGCCTGTCATATCGTGCCTCGCTTGTTTATTTGTCAATGTGCAATCTTATGACTGCTCGGAGGCAACCTACTTTGTTGACCTCCAAGTGTGATATATTAAATGTCATAAATGTGCATTGCATACAAGGTTGCAACCTTTCATTCTGGCGTGGTAGCATTCACGCACACAGGGCGGCATCGGGCTTGCTGGAGCAACCGTGACTACCATTGTCCAATTCCCTCTCTCGCTTGGGGGCTAGACTTCCTCAGAGAGTTGGGTCGTAGGATTTCGGGGTACATCCGGAGTAAACCCATTTGGCGTGATAAGGGGATGAATTGAAGCCGACAGCAACAACTGATACTGGAATTGAACTGAGAGCAAAATCTCAGCGTATCCTTTTCACTATGTGTATAAGTACTCTCGCTTGGTTCCTAGAGGACCTCAGGGAGGAAAGACGGGTAATTGAGTTCTTTTACATTTACATTACATTATATACTTACTTATGATATATGTCATGCTTGCAAAAAGGGTTTTCATAAGTTGAACCGAAAAATGAGTTTCAAAACTTATTTCTCGTTCCCCCTTGCTGAGTTCATAAGGACTCACCCTCTCTTATCATCTCAGATGAAGAAGATCAGGAATAGGTACCCGAGGACAACGTGTCTAACGATGACTCCTTGGAATGATTGCTTGTCCTATGAGCCTTACTTGACTATGGCTATTTCGTGAACGACATGTTGTTTGAAGACTATTTCTTTTCATGTTGCTTGTTGTTTGTAATGTAAAAGACCCCCGTTGTAATTTGGGGTCTAATTTTGGCTTGTACTGATAATAACTAGATAGACACTACTATGGTCGTTTTTGCTATTGCTATTGACTAGTATCCAATCCTTCATAGTATTATGAAGTATCAGGTAAGGATTAAGTAAAATTAACCTATCCAATCTTAAGCAGGTACTCATTGATAAGCGAAGATCAACAGGTATGTTTGTAACAAGGATTAACAAACGAACGAGACATAGTATCATGCTAGGTTATTAATCAAACGAGACTTCGAGATAACTGGTAGGCGTTTCGATTGGTTATAAATAGTAATCTTAGTTAGAAATGAAACTGAGATTGGAAATTTTGAGGCATTTTGAGAATTATGTCAAACTAAAGAGCCCAATTACAGCCGTTATGCTGTTGGTTTATCGGAGAATTTGTGGAGTTTAGGCTAAATGTTAAGTGTTAAACCTTCTTGAACGATTAAATACGTGAAAGGACTTGAATGTTTAGATCACACCCTAGTCTAGCCTTTATAGGCCGGGTTGGGGCGTGACAGTCTCCAAGTGCCTAAGTAAGTCATAAGTTGTAACCCAAGTGTCGACGCATGAATGCCCAAGTGTTGCCAAGTGCTCTGCGCCCAAGTCCGAATAACATTTGCCCAAGTTAGTTTGCCATGCTCGCCGCGTGCATAAGTGTCGTCACAAGTGTCGTGGGGTTTCGAGGCAACAATCATGCCCAATTATGCCCAAGTGCTAAGTGTTATGCCCAAGGATGCCCAAGTGCCAAGTGTTATGCCCAAGGATGCCCAAGTGCTATGTGCTATGCCCAAGGATGCCCAAGTGCTATGTGTTATGACCAAGGATGCCCAAGTGCTATACCCAATGATGCCCAAGTGTCAATGTCATAAGTTTTAAGTGTCGATGCGCGAATGCCCAAAGTGCTATGCCCAAGTGCTATGTACTATGCCCAATGATGCCCAAGTGCTACGTGCTATGCCCATTGATGCCCAAGTGCTATGTGCACCCAAGCTCTATGCCCAAGTGCTATGTGTACCCAAGTACTATGCCGAATAATGCCTAAGTGCTATGTGCTATGCCCAAGTGCTAACGGGCCCACTGCCGGCCGACCCAGCGCATCGCCTCGAGAGCCCAAGTGTTAGATAGCCTATGCTTGCTTCGTAAGAGATGGAAAAAAATTTGAATCCGACCTTGTGTGCTACTGGCCCGCCGAGTTGCCTAACGTTGTTCCCTTAGCATTAACGGTGATTGAGGTTATGTTGCCCCTATCTTCAGCACGGCTGGGCACGTTGGTGAACGGTTGTGCCACGGCTGCCAACGGTGTTGTACGACGGCGCACGATTGGGCCTCGGATGGGGCACGTACTTGGGCCCTTAGATGAGCCATAGCTTGGCACGTAGTTGGGGCATGGCTTGGCAAGGTTGTTGCGCAGTGGGGTCGCGCATCGGGCACGATGGGGCAAGCAGTTGGGCGATGATGCCGCACGATGGTACGCGCTTGACATACGAAGGTACGCGCATGGGGCGCCCGTGCCACACAACGGTGCGCGCGCATGGGGCGAGTTGGTATGCTTATAGGGCATGGATGTGCGAGCATGGGTCACGAATGTGTGCACATTGGCCACAGATGCGCGTGCATGGGCAAGGCTATAGCGTGCATGGGGCGCCCATACCGTGCGATGGTGCACACATGGGGATCCCATGCGGCGCAATGATGCGCGAATAGGGCGCCTTTCGCGCGTGATGGTGAGCGCATGGGGCGCCCATAGCGTGCGATGATATGCGCATGGGGTGCCCTGTCACGCCCCAACCCGACCTATAGAGACTAGACTAGGGTGTGATCTAATCATTTACACCATTTCACATACTTAACCATTGTTATGATTTAACACTTAACGTTAGCCTAGAACTCCAAAAGATTTTTCAAAAAACCGGCAGCATAACAGTTGTTTGTAAGACCTTTGGTTTGACCTAATTTTCTAAATGCCTCAAAACTTTCACTCATCACTTCGATTCCAACTAAGATTCCTATTTTATCATTAACCAATATGCCTATTGATCTAACTCGAAAGTCTCATTTGGTTAACAAGCCTAACAAGATAACTATGTTATGTTTATTTGTCAAGTCCTTTTACACGAGTACCTGTTATCCTTCAGCCTATGAATAAGTACCTGGATGAGATTAGATAGGTTCATTTTATTTGTTCCTTCACCTAATGCTTCCGTTGCCTATGATAGTTACTAAATCAAAATAGCGATAGCAATCCACTAAAATAGCGTGTTCGTCTAGTTATAATAAGTACAAGCCAAAATTAGATCCCAAATTACAACGGGGGTCATTTACAACAACAACAACAACATAAGAAATGGTCTTAAAAACAAACATAACGTTCACAAAATAGCCACAGTCAAGCAAGGCACATAAGGCATGCAATCATTCCAAAGAGTCATCAACAGGCACGTTCTCCTTGGGTACCTATTCTAGATCTTCTTCCCCTATGATGATAAAAGAGGGTAAATCCTTATGAACTCAACGAGGAGGAACGAGAGATAACATTTTGAAACTCTTTTCTGGTTAATCTTATGAAAACTCCTTTTTGAAAACATGTCACATAATACAAATACTAATGTACGCAAAGTATAAGAATCAAATTGAACAATAGATACAATTACCAATCATTTTAAGGATACGGTGAGCTTTTGCTCTCAAATTCATTTTCAATAACAATTGTTGCGGCCGACTTCAATTATCCACTTATTACTCCAAATAGGTGTACTCCGGATGTACCCCGAAATCCTACGACCCAACTCTCCGAGAGTGGAATGCCAAGCGAGAGAGGGAATTGGACCATAGTAGTCACAGGAGCACCGACAAGCCCTATGGCGTCCGGCGTTCGTGAAACGCTACCAGGCGACAATGAAAGGTTGCAACCTTGTATGCAATGCACAATTGTACCATTTAACATTTCACATTAGGAGGTCAACAAAGTAGGTTGCCTCCGAGCAAATATAAGATCACATATTGACAAGTAAACATCCGAGGCATGCTTTGATATATAGATTCACTTTGTAAAACACTTAGAGGTATATGAACATTAAACAGGCAGCCAATTAACACATATAAATCAAGTCATATCACTCATTTCGGGTTCATATATCAAGTGTTGATATCATACAAGCATGCAACGACACTTACACAAAACCGGGTGCAAGAATAGCTCACTTATCAACATGCAATCATCGGGAATCATATTTAGATCTATAAGGGCAATTACGGGCAGCCTATTAACCACACAATTGAACACATTTAAACATAGGATCATCTCTTAGCAAGTGGTCATAAGCGATAGGGCCTCAATTCCATGCTTACACATGCGATTAAGCAAACCATTCATCAATTAATGAACCCAAGCCATGCATCAACCAAATTAATCAACCTCAACCAACCACAACAGCCCACACAACTTCTAAGTTCCACAATTCCAAGCATTCAATACCTCAAGCAAGATTACAACATGATTCAAAGCACATCACTAAGCAAAAACCTTACTGCAATGGTCTGTTTTTCCACATTCAATTAGCCAAGGAAATAGTATCCAATTTCAGTGAACAAAATTTCAATTTGAATCTTAATGAGTGATTTAAATCTAGGAACAAACCTCGCTGCATTTGGAGTTTGGACTTAGGAGTTATGGCCAAAACCGTAGGACTACGCAAAACTGTCCACTTTTAGACACATTACGATTTTTTCCATTTTTGAGGGTCTTAAAGTCAGCATTAGCCTTAGCTTATTTCTACCAAAAATGTTCCGAACTGCCAAATCGCATAACCTACCAATTTTCATGCATTTTTATAAGCTTTTACTAGATCAAAAACACTTTGTTCTACAAGGTTAGTAATCTGCTAGAAAAACGAGTTTGCATATCTCTAAGTTTCTAGCCAAAATCAAGCCATGCATGAGAAGATAGGCTCATATACATACATATACAATAACTACAGAGGTAAATATAGCCATATTAGAGCATGCATGTGACTTTTGAAAGCATTTAAAAGAGTTTAACCCTCAACTTGGCCAATTGATGGATGAAAATGCACAAACGCTCTTTGAATCGCACAACTAGACCTTTTTCTTTGCTTTGGCCGAGAGGTATCTTGATTTTCCCTTAAATCCTAGCTTAGTTGGCTTGTGTAGGAGGTGTGAATGTGTGTGAAACAAAAAGACAAGGAAGAAAACTAGCAAAACTTACCTTAGGTTGAAAATGAAGAGTTTTGAGAGCTTGTGCGAGATTTTCTTACTTTGCTTGCTATGGTCGAGCTTCTTGGAATCCTTGAGAGCCTAGGTGAGTCTTAGAGGGTGAGCTTGAGCTATGGAGACTCAAGAGGCAGCCATGGCCGAGAGAGTGAGAGAATGGGAGAGAATGAGAAAGTTTGAGAAAGAAATGAAATGTTTGTGTGTGTGTGTGTCGGCCCTAGGACTTGCAAGGCTGAAATTATTTTGTTTTCTGAGCAATTTTGAATTGTGAGGAGTATGGACATTGAGAGGGCCGAGAATGAGGGCTTGGAGGTTAGCAAAAGTGTACCTTGGTGCAACACAAAGTCATGACAATGTGTAAGACCTTGTCTAGGCATGCATGGTTAAAAAATATTTGTTCAATTCTTATTCAAATGGCCTAGGTATGGCCGGCCATATGTGCTCAAAAAAAATCTGAATTTTGTTTTGTTTTAAGCTTTATTTATTGAGGGTTAAGTGTAGTATTTGAGGTGCATAGGTTTTAGAATAGAATAAAGAATGTTTAGTGTTTAGTGCTTTTGTCTTTTAGTGGGTTGACTTAGGATTAAAATAAGAGTTAGTGGAGTTTGTAGGATTATTTTATAGTCTAGTGCATTGTGTAGGAATCTTCCTAGATTAACGTGATAGCATGGATTCTTAGGTTCTAGGGCACGAATTACGAGGTAAACGCGAACTACGAGGTAAGGCACATATTTCAAGGCTAATGCATATATTTCCAAGTAAATGCACGCAACCCTAAATGAATGCACATAAATCAATACAATGCACGCAAATCAAGACATGACTCTTAAACTTAGGTTAAGGCACGTAGTTCAAGGTTAGGGCACACAAATTGAGGTATCACATGCAATTCGAGGTCGGGCTTCACATCCTCCCCTTCTTAAAAGAATTTTGTCCCAAAATTCAATATTACCTTTAGAATAATGTCGGATACTATTGCTCCATCTGGTCTCGCTTTTCCCACGTTGCTTCTTCAACTCCATGGTGATCCCATAATACTTTTACCATCGGTATAGACTTGTTGCACAACTCCCAATCTTGCTGGTCTAGGATCCAAATAGGCTTCTCTTCATTTGACAAGTTCTCCCGAAGTTGCAACGGCTCTGGCTCCAAGATGTGCAATGGATCTGGGTGATACTTCCGTAGCATTGAGACATGGAAGACATCATGAATATTGGAGAGGTTTTGGGGTAGTTCTAGGTGATACGCCAATTTGTCAACCTTCTCAACTATCTCGAATGGTCCTACAAACCTCAGGCTCAACTTTTCACCCTTACCATGTTTAATCAATCCCCTCTGAGGTGATAACTTCAAGAACACCTTGTCGCCGACCTCAAATTCCAAATTCCGCCTCCGTCGGTGTGCATAACTTTTTTGCCTACTTTGGGCAGTGAGCATCCGTTTCCAGATGAGGTGGACATTTTCAACAGTCTTCATAAGTTATTGTAGAAGGGTCGGGTCAAAAGTCTTCGTCTCACCTACTTCATCCCAGTATATTGGGGATCGACACTTACGTCCATACAATGCCTCATATGGGGCCATCCCGATAGTGGCATGATAACTGTTATTATAAGCGAACTCCGCTAGAGGCAGATACTTCTCCCAACCTTTTTCAAAGTCTAGAACACACGCCCTCAGCATATCCTCCAAAATCTGAATAGTTCTCTCAGGTTGTTCGTCCATCTGAGGGTGATAAGCTGTACTGAAACTCAACTTCGTCCCCAAAGCTTCCTGTAATCTCTTCCAAAATCGGGAGGTAAAACGAGGATCCCTATCCGACACAATACTTATAGGCATCCCATGTAGCCTTACAATGTCCGCTACATACATATCTCCTAGTTTCTCAGGACTATCCTCATTGTTCATCGGTAAGAAGTCTGCTGACTTAGTCAATCTATCCACTATGACCCAAACGACATCATGACCATTTTGTGACCTAGGCAAGTCCATGACAAAGTCCATAGTTATGTGTTCCCATTTCTATCGGGGAATTTCCAACGGTTGTAGTAAACCTGCCGGTCGTTGATGTTCTGCCTTGACCCTCTGACAAGTCAAACACCGTGCCACAAACTCTGCAATCTCTCTTTTCATGTTATTCCACCAATAGTGTTGTTTCAAATCCCGGTACATCTTTGTCCCGCCGAGGTGAATGGTGTATCTTGAGTTATGGTCTTCTTCAAGAATCTTCTTTTTCAACTCTGGGTCATTAGGGACACAAATTCAACTCCTGAACCTCCAAATACCATCATCGTGAAACTTGAAATCTGTGTTGCCTTCCTTAATCTTCTGAAACTGTTGATCCTTCTATTGAGCCTCTCGTATCTTAGACAACAAGGTCGATTGAACTTGTGTAGTGGCAAATAGTAACCCTTTTTGGGTCAATTGTGGTTTCCACATAAATGCTTCTTCTAACATCGCCCACACCTTAACCTCTACTCTTGCCATGCTCGGCTTCCGGCTTAAGGCATCTGCAACCACATTTGCTTTACCAGGCACATAATTGATTGTGCAGTTATAATCATCCAAGAGCTCCATCCACCGTCTTTGCCTCATATTTAGTTCTTTCTGTGAGAACAAGTATTTTAAGCTCTTGTGATCCGTAAACACCTCAAACTTGTTACCCCACAAATAGTGCCTCCATTTCTTTAGTGCAAACACAATAGCTGCTAGCTCTAAATCATGCGTCGGGTAATTCAATTCATATGACTTTGGCTTCCTAGAGGCATATGTAATCACTCTACCATTCTGCATCAAGACACAACCCAATCCTTCCTTAGAAGCATCACTATAGATTACGAAGCCTTGACTTCCTTCAGGTAATGCAAGAACAGGTGCGGTTGTCAATCTTGTCTTCAACTCCTGAAAGTTGTTCTCACACTTATCATCCCACACGAACTTTGTTTTCTTCTGAGTGAGCTTTGTAAGCGGTCCTGCAATCTTTGAGAAATCCTTCACGAACCTTCGATAATAGCCGGCTAGACCAAGAAAACTCTGAACCTCTGTGACATTTTCTTGCTTCCTCCAAGACATCACCGCTTCTATCTTTGCTGGGTCTACCGCTATTCCCTCTTGGGATATAATGTGCCCCAAGAATGCAATCTGCTGCAACCAAAATTCACATTTGCTAAACTTTGCATACAATTGATGCTCCCAAAGTTTCTGCAATACCAATCACAAATGTTGTTCATGCTCAGCCTTGGATTTCGAGTATAACAAAATATCATCAATAAAGATCACTACAAATTGGTCCAAGTAGGGTTGAAACACCCTGTGCATTAAGTCCATAAAACCTGCAGGGGCATTAGTTAACCCAAATGGCATTACCACAAACTCATAGTGCCCATATCTCGTCCTGAGAGCCGATTTAGGAACATCCTCCTTTTTGATCCGTAGTTGATAATACCCTTGTCTCACGTCGAGTTTTGAATACACTTTAGCTCCTTGAAGTTGGTCAAACAACTCATCGATCAATGGAAGTGAGTATTTATTTTTTACGGTGACTTGGTTCAATCCTCAATTATCGATGCATAACCTCAACGTTCCGTCTTTCTTCTTTACAAATAGGACTGGTGCACCCCACAAAGAAGAACTTGGTTGAACAAACCCCTTCTTCAACAATCCTTGCAATTGGTCCTTCAATTCTTGTAGCTCGGCTGGTACCATACGATAGGGAGCTTTAGATATCGGCTATGTACCAGGAAGTAATTCTATTACAAACTCGATCTCCCGATCGGGTGGTAAACCTGGTAATTCTTCTAGAAACACATCGGCATATTCTTTAATCACCGGCATCTCCTCCAACTTAGCTTTGTCAGATGGCTTATTGATGAGGTAAGCTACGTATCCGCTACACCCTTTTCTCAAGAACTTCACTACTTTCGTGGATGAAATGATGGAACTCCCGGTGAAATCTCTTCGACCCATTACCTCCAATTTTGGTTGGCCAGGTACATGGAATGTACGATCTTCGTCCAACAATCTAGTTGAGCATGATGCTTTGCCAACCAGTCCATCCCTAAGATAACTTCATAATCTCTAAAAGGTAACACTATAAGATTGGTCGAGAATTCCCTATCCTTAATTTGAATTTTACATGCTTTACAAGCCGAGCTAGTAATAAGTTTAGAACCCATCGGAGTACCGACTTCTACTTTGTAAGGCAAACATTCAACTCGTAATTTCACACGTTGCACACATAAGGGAGTACTAAATGAATGAGTAGCACCTGGATCAATTAGCACCCTAACTGGTTGATTCAGTATCAAGAATGTACCTTCCCACAGTGTGTTCCCTCGGGCCTGCGCGATGCGCAAATCGCCTAGCACATGATGCCATGGTCCTCGATGAGTCGTAATACGACGGACGTGGTCTAGTGTCATGGCTATCCAAGCACCGCGTGGGCAGAAAGTTTACTTGTCTCATTCCATGCATGCGGGAGCATATAAGGGGACGGTGGGGGACTACGCGATGCGCAAATCGCCTAGCACACGGCCTTGGCTTTCGTTAAGTGACGACGTGAGCGTTGCGATAAAACGATGGCTAGAGCTTCAATGTCGTGGCGATCCAAGCATTGTGTTGCCTCGAAGCCGTCCTACTGTGTGTTCTAATGGGCCTGTGTGAATTGCTTAGCACACGACGCCATGGTCCTCGCTAAGTTATAACACGACAAACGTGGTCTAGTGTCGTGGCGATCGAAGCACTGCGTGGGCAGGAAGTTTGCTTGCCCCATTCCGTGCGTGTGAGAGCATATATAGGGACGGTGGGGGACTACGCGATGTTCGAATCGCCCAACACACGGCCTTGGCTTTCGTTAAGTGATGACACGAGCGTTGCAATAAGACGATGGCTAGAGCTTCAATTTCGTGGCGATCCAAGCACCGTGCTGCCTCGAAGCCGTCCCACTGTGTGTTCCCACAGGCTTGCGCGAATCGCTTAGCACACAACGCCATGGTCCTCGCTGAGTTGTAAAGCGACAGATGTGGTCTAGTATCGTGGCTATCCAAGCTCCGCGTGGGCAGGAATTCCGCTTTCGGTTGGTATCTCAATTGTATGCACCTGGTGCATCGTCGGGCACCACGAAGTTGGCTCTTAAGCTTGCGACGTGTAGCCTGGTAATGCACCTCGTGTCGTGTCCCTCAGAAAATCTTCGTGCCTAGCGGTGTGTGCTTGGGCCATCTCGCTGGTTCCGTTTGCCCAGACGGTGGGCGGTTACTGGCTTGGCGGTCCGGGCATAGCGAACGTGATAGCGCGAGAGTGGTGGTCGATTTGTAAGGGTTGGTTGGATCCCTGCTTGAGTAGGGATGCCCGTCCCTACTTTCTTATTCATTCACGGGCCGAGTGCT
>CM075776.1:34375856-34398356 GCA_037974665.1 Ehretia macrophylla
TGAAGAAATTCAACCAAGCGTGGGTAAACGGCGGGAGTAACTATGACTCTCTTAAGGTAGCCAAATGTCACGCCCCAACTTGACCTATAGAGGCTAGACTAGGGTGTGACCTAATCATTATCGTTATTTTACGTCCTTAACTGTTTTCACTATGATTAATGCTTAACGTTAGCCTAGAACTCTAAAAGTTTTTCCGAAAAGCCGACAGCATAACAGCTGTAATTAGGATCTTTGGTTTGACCTAATTTCTATATACCTCAAAATTCCAAATCTTTAATTTGATTCCAACTAAAATTCATATTTTGTCATCAATCGATACGCTTACTAATTATCTTGAAAGTCCTGTTTGGTTATCAAACACTACATGATAACTATGTCCCATTTATTTGTCAATTTTCTATCATGCAAGTACCTATTATCCTTTAGTTGACAAATGAGCACCTAAGTGAAATTAGATAGAATTAACTTAGTTGATTTTTCACCTAGTGGTTTAGTTGCCTACGATAGCTACTATTCAAGATAATGAAAGCAGACAACCAAATAAAGAGTTCGTCCGGTTATAGATAGTACAAGCCAAAATTAGAACCCAAATTACAACGGGGTCATTTACATCAATGAAATAAAGAGTTCGCAAACAAACACAACATCCCTAATAGCATCCATGTTCACGAAAAACACGCAATGCACATAGTCGTTCCAAAGGTTCATCAACTAGCACATTTTCTTCGGGTACCTGTTCCAAATCTGCTTCACCTGTGATGATAAAAGAAGGTGAGTCCTTATGAACTCAGCGAGGGGGAACGAGAGATAACGTTTTAAAAACTCTTTCCCAATTAATCTTATAAAAAACCCTTTTGAAAACATGTCATATGAAATAAGCAAGTTCATAACAAAACATAAATATAAATGAACACATTTACCCGTCTTTCCTCCCCGAGGTCCTCTAGAAACCAAGCGAGAGTACTTAAACACATAGTGAAAATGATACGGTGAGCTCTTGTTCTCAAGATCAATTGGTGAGCATTTGCTCTCAATATCATTTTCGATAACAATTGTGGCGGCCGGCTTTAATCATCCACTTATCAGTCCAAATGGGTGTACTCCGGATGTACCCCAAAATCCTACGACCCAACTCTCCGAGGGTGGAATGCCAAGCGAGAGAGGGAATTGGACCATGGTAGTCACAGTAGCACCGGCAAGCCTGATGCTGCCCGGCATGCGTGAAACGCTACCATGCCAGAATGAAAGGTTGCAACCTTGTATGCAATGCACATTTATGCCATTTAACATTTCACATTAGGAGGTCAACAAAGTAGGTTGCCTCTGAGCAAGTATGTGATCACATTTTGACATATTGGCATATAAGGTATTTTAAGAACATGTAATCATTTCACATTAGGAGGTCAACAAAGTAGGTTGCCTCCGAGCAAGTATATGATCACATTTTGACAAGTAAACATACGAGGCATGCTTTGACATGTAATTTCATTTTGTAGAACACTTAGAGGTATATGAACATTAAACGGGAAGCCAAGTAACACATATAAATCGAGTCATATAACTCATTTCGGGTTCACGTATCAAGTGTTGAGAGCATACAAGCATGCAACGTCAGTTATACAAGACCAGGTGCAAGAATAGTTCACTTATCAACATGCAATCATTGAGAATCATGTTTAGAGCTATAAAGACAATTCCGGGCAGCCTATTAACATTCCTCAACATCAATTATAAGTCACACAAGATTCGTTTATGACTTGGGGATCTGCGGGGCCATTAGGGTTTGTAAGGCCGTGCTCGGGTGTCGATTTTATTTGCTAAGGACCACAAGAAATACTTAAACCATTTCAAGCATACTTATCATTTATTGGGCAGCCCACTAACCACACAATTGAACACATTTAACCATGGGATCATCACTTAACAAGTTTTCATAAGCAATAGGGCCTCAATTTCGTGTTTACACATGCGATTATACAACAATTCATCAAATAATGAACCTAAGCCATGCATCAACCAAATTAAGCAACCTCAACCAACCAAAACAGCCCACACAACTTTTAATTTCCACAATTTCAAGCATTCAATACCACAAGTGAAGTTACAACATGATTCAAAGCATATTACTAAGCAAAAATCCTACTGCAATGGTCTGTTTTTCCACATTCAATTAGCCAAACAAATAATCTCCAATTTCAGTGAACCAACTTTCAAATTTAATCTTAATGAGTGCTTTAAATCTAGGAACAAACCTCGCTGCATTTGGAGTTCGGACATAGGAGTTATGACCAAAACCGTGAGACTACGCAAAACTGTACAGATTCATACACATCTCGATATTTTCCATTTTTTAGGCCTTATAACTCAAAATTAGCCTTAGCCTATTTCTTCAAAATATGTTTAGAACTGATAAATATAGCGACCTACCAATTTTTGTGTATTTTTGACATCATTTACTAGGCAAAAACTATTTTGTTCTACAAGATCAAAAAGCTGCCAGAAACCTACTTCACATTTCCAAGTTTTCCAGATTTAGACACATTACGATATCATTTTGGAGGTCTTAGAATTAAAATTGGCCTTGTCCTATTTCTGAAAAATATGTCCAGAACTGACATATCTAGTAACCTACCAATTTTCATGCATTTTTATCAATTTTTACTAGGCCAAAAGCACTTCATTCTACAAGGTCAGTAATCTGCCAGAAAAACATGGTTGCATATCTCAAGGTTTCAAGCAATTTTCAAGCCATGCATGAGTAGATAGGCTCATATAAACACATATACAAGAACTACAAAGGTAAATACAGCCATATAAGAGCATGCATGTGAGTTTTGAAAGCTTTTAAAAAGATTTAACCCTCACCTTAGCAAATTAATAGATGAAGATGCACAAATGCTCTTGAAGATGCACAAAAGGCCCTCTTTCCTTGCTTTGGCCGAGTGGTGGCTTGACTTTCCTTAAATCCTAGCTTAGTTAGCTTGTGTAGGAGGTGTGCATGTGTGTGAAACCAAAAGACAAGGAAGAAAACCATCAAAACTTACCTATGGCCGAAAATAAGAGATTTTTGAGCTTTGTGAGAGATTCTTGCTATGTTGCTTGCTATGGCCAAGCTTGGAGTGGTCTTGAGAGTCCTTGAGAGCTTGTTAGAAGTCTTGGGAGCTCAAAGGGCAGCCATGGTCTAAAATGAAGAGAGAATGGGAGATTTTTGAGAGAAAATTGATGCTTTGATGAGTTGTGTGTGTGTGTGTGTGTGTCGGTCTTAGGGCTATACAAGGCTGAATTTTGTGTCACCATTGCATTTTTTTGAATTGTTTGGCATGTAGATTGAAAGGGCCAAGAATGGTAG
Organism: Ehretia macrophylla; assembly: GCA_037974665.1. Lineage (NCBI taxonomy): Eukaryota > Viridiplantae > Streptophyta > Magnoliopsida > Boraginales > Ehretiaceae > Ehretia > Ehretia macrophylla. The sequence goes on from CM075776.1 coordinate 34,379,206, forward strand.
CTTAGATGTTAGCAATTGGTGCTTTGGTGTATGGAAAAGCATAGGCATATTTTAATGTTTTGTCATAGATGTGTAAGAGAATGTTTTTGGTCTTGAAATTTTGAATTTCTAGCCTAGGGTGGTCGCCCAAATGAAGCCAAAATCTGAATTTTTTTGTTTTATTTTGAGCTTAATTTATTGTAAGTTGTGTGGTATTTGAGGTGCATGGGTTTTAGAAAAGAATAAAGAATGTTTAGTTTTTAGTGAGCTTTTGTCTTCTAGTGAGTTGTTTTAGGATTATAATAATAGCTAGTGGTGTTTGTAGGATTATTTTATAGTCTAGTGCTTTGTGTAAGATTCTTTATTGATTAGCGTGCAGGCATGCTTTCCTAGGTCTATGGCACACACCACGAGGTAAGGCACGTACTTCAAGGCAAATGCACATATTCTAAGATAAATGCACGCAACCCTAAGTAAATGCACGTAAACCAAAGAAAGGCACGTAATTCAATGCAATGCACATAAATCAAGGCACAACTCTATACTAGGTTAAGGTACGTAGTTCGCCTTTAGGGCACACGAAATGAGGTAACGCACGTAAATCGAGGTCAGGGCACGTATATCTAGGTATCGCACGTAAGTCGAGGATTAGGGCACACAATTCTAGGTCAAGGCACGTATGATGAGGCATGCACAAAAACCAAGACAAGGCACGTAATCCAAGGTCGGTCATATAATTATTGGCCTAAGGCATGCAAAATCGAGGTAAGACAAGTTATTCGGGGTCGGGCCTCACACCAAATGCCTCATCATCTAATTAGTGACGCGCATAAATGGATTAACGAGATTCCCACTGTCCCTGTCTACTATCTAGTGAAACCACAGCCAAGGGAACGGGCTTGGCAGAATTAGTGGGGAAAGAAGACCCTATTGAGCTTGACTTTAGTCCGACTTTGTGAAATGACTTGAGAGGTGTAGGATAAGTGGGAGCCAAAAGGCGAAAGTGAAATACCACTACTTTTAACGTTATTTTACTTATTCCGTGAATCGGAGGCAGGGCACTACCCCTCTTTTTGGACCCATGGCTCGCTCTACGGGCCGATCCAGGCATAAGACATTGTCAGGTGGGGAGTTTGGCTGGGGTGGCACATCTGTTAAAAGATAACATAGGTGTCCTAAGATGAGTGCAACGAGAACTGATGTCACGCCCCAACCCGACCTATGGAGGCTAGACTAGGGTATGACCTAATTCATTTATGCTATTTCGCCTACTTAATCATTTATTATGATTTAATGCTTAACGTTGGCCTAGAATTCCAAAAGTTTTTTCGAAAAACTGGCAGCATAACGGATGTATTTAGGACCTTTGGTTTGACCTAATTTTCTAGAACAGCTCAAAATCTTCCAATCATTGATTCCGTTCCAACTAAGATTCCTATTTGGTCATCAACCGATTTGCCTATTAGTTTATCTCAAAAGTCTCATTTGTTTAATAAGCCTAACATGATGACTATGACCCATTTATTCGCCAATTCCAATTACACAAGCACTTGTTATCCTTTAGCCTATGAATGGGTACCTGGTTAAGACTAGATAGATCATCTTATTTGATTCTTCACCTAATGCTTCATATGCCTATGATAGTTACTAAATCAAAATAGTGATAGCAAACATCCAAATAAAGTGTTTGTCTAGTTATAATCAGTACAAGCCAAAATTAGACCCCAAATTACAACGGGGGTCATTTACAACAACATTAGAAATAGTCTTCAAAATGAACATAACATTCACAAAACAGCCACAATCAAGCAAGACACATAAAGAATAAGAATGTCTAGCTTTTGGTGCAATTTCGTCTTCTAGTGGGTTGAATTAGCAATTTAATATTAGTTAGTGGGATTTGTAGGATTAATTAATGACCTAGTACTTCGTGTAAGATGCTTTCTTGATTAGCGCGAAGGCACGCTTTCCTAGGTCTAGGGCACGTACTACGAGGTAGGGCATGAACTATGAGACGAATGCACGTTTCCCAAGTAAATGCATGCAACCCTAAATGTACGCACGTAGTTCAATGCAAGGCACACAAAAAGAAACACGATTCTAAAACCTAGGTCAAGGCACGCAAATCTAGGTTAGGGCACACGAAATGAGGTATCGCACGCAAATTGAGGTCGGGCCTCATACCACTAGCCTGCGTGATGCGTGAATCGCCTAGCACGCGATGCCATGGTCCTCGCTGAGTCGTACCGCGACGGACGTGGTCTAGTGTCATGGCGATCTAAGCACCTCGTAGGCAAGAAGTTTCCTTGACCCGTTCCGTGAGTGCGGGAGCATATAGGGGGACGGTGGAGGACTGCACGATGTGCGAATCGCCTAGCACACGGCCTTGGCATTTGTTAAGTGATGACACGAGCGTTGTGATAAAACGATGGCTAGAGCTTCAATGTCGTGGCAATCCAAGTACCGTGCTGCCTCGAAGCCCTCCCAATGTGTGTTCCCACTGGCCTGCGCGATGCACAAATTGCTTAGCACACGATGCCATGGTCCTCGCTGAGTCGTAATGCGACGGACGTGGTCTAGTGTCGTGGCGATCCAAGCACCGTGTGGGCAGGAAGTCCGCTTTCGGTTGATACCTCAATTGCGTGCACCTGGCGCATGGTCGGGCACCACGAAGTTGGTTCTTAAGCTTGCAATGTGTGGCCTAGTCATGCACCTCATGTCGTGTCCCTCAGAAAATCTTTGTGCCTAGCGGTACGTGCTTGGGCCATCTCGCTGGTTCTGTTTTCCTGAATGGCTTCATTTGCCTAAACGGTGGGCAGTTACCGGCTTAGTGGTCTAGGTATAGTAAACGTGATAGCGCGTGAGTGGTGGTCGGCTTGTATGGGTCAGTTGGATCCGTACTTGAGCAGTGACGTCCTCCCCTGCTTGGTTCTTCATTTGCGGGCCGAGTGCTTACGTTGACTCGGTCGGCCGGCCAATTTCCTGTGTTGCGTACCTACAAAGATGGCAGTCTAAAGTCACATCGTCTATCTTTCGCCTTGCGTCTACCTCCGTGGATAACGTGGGGCGAATCCCTAAGCACGTCTTGTGTTCCATGCTGCTCACTCCTACGAGTGTGGCAGACGTGGCCCATGGTGCATCGCTCGATCTCTCGAATGCGACACACCACGACGGTATGAGGTCCTTGGCCTCTCTTTTCCCGAAACCAGCGTTCGTCACTAACCGCGTACGACAGTCGTGCGCTCGTCTCGAGCTGTCGACCCTTAGAGGACGACGTGCCTCGTGCGACGCTGGCGTCGGTGAGGAATGCTACATGGTTGATCCTACCAATAGTCATATGCTTGTCTCAAATATTAAGCCATGCATGTGTAAGTATGAACTAATTCAGACTGTGAAACTGCGAATGGCTCATTAAATCAGTTATAGTTTGTTTGAAGGTATCTACTACTCGGATAACTGTAATAATTCTAGAGCTAATACATGCAGCAAACCCCGACTTCTGGGAGGGATGCATTTATTAGATAAAAGGTCGACGCGGGCTCTGCCCATTGCTACAATGATTCATGATAACTCGACGGATCGCACGGCCCTTGTGCCGGCGACGCATCATTCAAATTTCTGCCCTATCAACTTTCAATGGTAGAATAGTGGCCTACCATGATAGTGACGGGTGACGGAGAATTAGGGTTCGATTTTGGAGATGGAGCCTGAGAAACGGCTACCACATCCAAGGAAGGCAGCAGGCGTGTAAATTACCCAATCCTGACACGGGGAGGTAGTAATAATAAATAATAATATCGGGCTCAAAGAGTTTGATAATTGGAATGAGTACAATCTAAATCCCTTAACAACGATCCATTGGAGGGCAAATCTGGTGCCAGCAGCCGTGGTAATTCCAGTTCCTATAGCGTATATTTAAGTTGTTGCAATTAAAAAGCTCGTAGTTGGACTTTGGGATGGGTCGGTCGGTCTGCCTCAAGTGTGCACCCGTCTCGTCCCTTCTGCCGGCGATGCACTCCTAGCCTTAACTGGTTGGGTCGTGCCTCCGGCGCTGCTACTTTGAAGAAATTAGAGTGCTCAAAGCAAGTCTATGCTCTGTATACATTAGTATGGGATAACATTATAGGATTTCGATCCAATTGAGTTGGCCTTCGGGATCGGAGTAATGATAAACAGGGACAGTCAGGGGCATTCATATTTCATAATCAGAGGTAAAATTCTAGGATTTGTGAAAGACGAACAACTGTGAAAGCATTTGCCAAGGATGTTTTCATTAATCAAGAACGAAAGTTAGGGGCTCGAAGACGATCAGACACTGTCCTAGTCTCAACCATAAACGATGCCGACCAAGGATCGGCGGATGTTGCTTTTAGGACTCCGCTGGCACCTTATGAGAAATCAAAGTTTTTGGGTTCCGGGGGAAGTATGGTCCTAAGGTTGAAACTTAAAGGAATTGACGGAAGGGCACCACCAGGAGTGGAACCTGCGGCTTAATTTGACTCAACAAGGGAAAACTTACCAGGTCCAAACATAGTAAGGATTGACAGACTGAGAGCTTTTTCTTGATTCTATGGGTGGTGGTGTATGGCCGTTCTTAGTTGCTAGAGCAATTTGTCTTGTTAATTATGTTAAAGAACGAGACCTCTGCCTGTTAACTAGCTCTGCGAAGGTATCCCTCCGCAGCTAGCTTCTTAGAGGGACTATGGCCTTTTAGGCCGCTGAAGTTTGAGGCAATAACAGGTATGTGATGCCCTTAGATATTCTGGGCCGCACGCGCGCTACACTGATATATTCAACCAGTCTATAGCCTTGGCCTACAGGCCCAGGTATTCTTTGAAATTATATCATGATGGGGATAGATCATTACAATTGTTGGTCTTGAATGAGGAATTCTTAGTAAGCGCAAGTCACCAGCTCGCGTTGACTACGTCCCTGCCCTTTGTACATATCGCCTGTCGCTCTTACCGATTGAATGATTCGGTGAAATGTTCAGATCATGGCGACATGGGCGGTTCGCTGCCCGCGACGTCGCAAGAAGTCAACTGAACCTTATCATTTAGAGGAAGGAGAAGTCGTAACAAGGTTTCTATAGGTGAACCTGCAGAATGATCATTGTCGAACCCTGCGAAGGCAAAACGACCTGCGAACCTGTTTAAACAATACGGGGCCGACGCAGGGGAGACGGCTCATCCCCAGCCCGCGTGTCGGTCCTTAGTCGAGGCGAACGCCCTTCAAACAATGAAACCAGTCACGGAATGCGCCAGGAAAAATAAAAAATGAGGGCCAGCCTATCCCTGCCCCATCCGCGGTGTGACGAGTTAGGCCTCGGTCCATTACGAAATGAAAACGACTCTCGGCAATGGATATCTTTGTTGTCGTATAGATGAAGAATGTAGCGAAATGTGATATTTGGTGTGAATTGCAGAATCCTATGAACCATCTAGTCTTTGAACGGAAGTTGCACCCGAAACCGTCAGGTCGAGGACACGTCTGACAGGGCATCACGTATCGCGTTGCCCCCATACCCCGTACCCCAACATTGGGTTATCGGGTTCGTGCATGGGGGCGGACTGTGGCCTCCCGTGTCTCAAGGAGCGGTTGGTCGAAATGCGAGTCCGGCGCGACGGACGTCACGACAAGTGGTGGTTGGTTCATTCAACTCGCGAGTTGTCGTGCGTCATCCTATCGCACGTGCAAGACTGAAGATAGACCCTCCAGCACTGTGTACTACGACCGCGACCCCAGGTCAGGCGGGATTACCCACTGAGTTTAAGCATATCAATAAGCGGAGGAGAAAAAACTTACAAGGATTCCCTTAGTAACGGCGAGCGAACCGGGAACAGCCCAGCTTGAGAATCGGGCTGCTCTGCCGTCCAAATTGTAGTAGAGGGTGAAAGCCCCATCGTGCCCGGACCCTGTCGTACAACGAGGCGCTGTCGGTGAGTCGGGTTGTTTGGGAATGCAGCCCTAAGCGAGCGGTAAATTTCGTCCTAGGCTAAATACGAGCGAGAGACCGATAGCGAACAAGTATCGCGAGGGAAAGATGAAAAGAACTTTGAAAAGATAGTCAAAGAGTGCTTGAAATTTTCTGGAGGGAAGCTGATAAGGGCTGGCGATGTGCCCCGGTCGTATGCGAAACGGTGAGAACCGGTCTGCCGATCGGCTCGGGGCCCGGACTAGCATGGATTGGGGCGGTGGCCAAAGCTCGAGCAATAGATATGCCTGTAGAACGTCATCGCCTCGATCGTGGATGGGCAGCGCGCGCGTTTGGCGTGCTTTGACATCTGCACGCTCCCAGTGCTGGCTTGTAGGCTCCCTATTCGACCCGTCTTGAAACACAAACCAAGGATTCTGACATGTGAGCGAGTCAACGGGTACGTAAACCCGCAAGGTGCAAGGAAGTTGATTGGCGGGATCCTCCCAGGGGGGTGTACCACCGACCGACCTTGATCTTCTGAGAAGGGTTCGAGTGTGAGCATACCTGTCGGGACCCGAAAGATGGTGAACTATGCCTGAGCGGGGCGAAGCCAGAGGAAACTCTAGTGGAGACCCGCAGTGATACTGAGGTGCAAATCGTTCGTCTGACTTGGATATAGGGGTGAAAGACTAATCAAACCATCTAGTAGCTGGTTCTCTCCGATGTTTCCCTCAGGATAGCTAGAGCTCACGTGCGAGTTCTATCGGGTAAAGCCAATGATTAGAGGCATCGGGGGCACAACGCCCTCGACCTATTCTCAAACTTTAAATATGTAGGACGGTGCGGCTGCTTCTTTGAGTCGTGCCACAGAATCAAGAGCTCCAAGTGGGCCATTTTTGGTAAGCAGAGCTGGCGATGCAGGATGAACCGGAAGTCGGGTTACGGTGCCCAACTGCGCACTAACCTAGATCCCACAAAGGTTGTTGGTCGATTAAGACAGCAGGACGGTGATCATGGAAGTCGAAATCCACTAAGGAGTGTGTAACAACTCACCTACCAAATCAACTAGCACCGAAAATGGATGGCGCTTAAGCGCGCGACCTATACCCGGCTGTCGGGACAAGTACTAGGCCCCGATGAGTAGGAGGGCCCGGCGATCGCCCCAAAACCCAGGGCGCGAGCCCAGGCGGAGTGGCCGTCGGTGCAAATCTTGGTAGTAGTAGCAAATATTCAATGAGAACTTTGAAGGCCGAATAGGGGAAAGGTTCCATGTGAACGGCACTTGCACATGGGTTAGTCGATCCTAAGGGTCGGGGAAAGCCCGACGGATAGCGCACTTCGCTCGTGCACCGAAAGGGAATCGAGTTAAAATTCCTAAACTGGGACGTGGCTGTGGACGGCAACGTTAGGGTGTTCGGAGATGTCTGTGGGAGCCTCGGGAAGAATTATCTTTTCTATTTAACAGTCTGCCCTCCCTGGAAACGGCTAAGCCAAATGTAGGGTCCAGCGGCTGGAAGAGTACCGCACGTCGCGCGGTGTTTGGGGCGCCCCCGGTGGCCTTTGAAAATTCAGAAGACAGAGTACCGTCTACGCCCGGTCATACTCATAACTGCATCAGGTCTCCAAGGTGAACAACCTCTGGTTGATGGAATAATATAGGCAAGGGAAGTCGGCAAAATGGATCCGTAACTTCGAGAAAAGGATTAGCTATGAGGGCTGGGCACAGGGGTCCGTGTCCTGAACCCGTCGGCTGTCGGTGGACTATTTGAGCTGCTCTCGCGGCGAGAGCGGGATGCCGCATGCCAGCTGGGGGATGGACTGGGAACGGATCCCTCGGGGGCCTTCCCCGGGCGTCGAACAACCAGATCAAAACTGGTACGGACAAGGAGAATCCCACAGTTTAATTAAAACAAAGCATTGCGGTAGTCCCTGCGAATGCTCACGCAATGTGATTTCTGCCTAGTTCTTTGAATGTCAAAGTAAAGAAATTCAATCAAGCGTGGGTAAACGGCGAGAGTAACTATGACACTCTTAAGGTAGCCAAATGTCTCGTCATCTAATTAGTGATGCGCATGAATGGATTATCGAGATTCCCACAGTCTCTGTCTACTATCAAGCAAAACCATAGCCAAGGGAACGAATACGAACCATGAAAGTGTGGCCTAACGATCCTTTAGACCTTTGGAATTTGAAGCTAGAGGTGTCAGAAAAGTCACCACAGGGATAACTGACTTGTGGCAGCCAAGCGTTCATAGCGACATTGCTTTTTGATCCTTCGATGTCGGCTTTTACTCTCATTGTGAAGCCGAATTCACCAAGTGTTGGATTATTCACCCACCAATAAGGAATGTGAGCTGGGCTTAGACCGTCGTGAAACATGTTAGTTTTACCCTACTGATGACAGTGTCGCAATAGCAATTCAACCAAGTACGAGAGGAACCGTTGATTCGCACAGTTGGTCATCGCGCTTAGTTGAAAAGCCAGTGGCGCGAAGCTACCGTGCGCTGGATTATGACTGAATGCCTCTAAGTCAGAATCTAGGTTAGAAGCGACGCGCTGACCCGCCTCCCATTCACCGACCAGCAGTAGGGGCCTCTGGTCCCCAAGGGCACCTGTTGTTGGCCAAGCTGTTGCGACAGAAGCGTCGCGCCGGCCGCCTTGAAGTACAATTCCTATCGAGCGGCGGACAGAATCCTTTGCAGATGACTTAAATACATGGCGAGGTATTGTAAGTGGCAGAGTGGCCTTGCTGCCACGATCCACTGAGATTCAGCCCTTTGTCACTCTGATTCGTCCCTCCCCCTTCCCTCCACCGTTTCCACAATCCAATCCCATCCCATCAACCAACACTATTTCCCCTAAACGGACCAAGAGGTTTGATGCCCCATGCTGCTCCCTAAGTTTGTCTCCAAGTGTGTCTCCAAGTACTTAAGTATCCCAAGTGTCAATGCACGAATGCCCAAGTGTTGCCTAGTGCTCTGCGCCCAAGTCCGAATAACATTTATCCAAGTTTGCCACGCTCGTTGCTTGCATAAGTGCCGCTGCAATTGTCGTGGGGTTTCGAGGCAACGATGCCCGATGATGCCCAAGTGCATGCCCAATTACTATGCCCAAGTGCTATGCCCAAGTGCTATGTGCACCCAAGCTCCATGCCCAAGTGCTATGTGCACACAAGCTCCATGCTCAAGTACTATGTGTGAACGACCCCCTTGCCAACCGACCCTGCGCATCGCCTCGAGTGCCCAAGTATTAGACAACCTATGCTTGCTTGTTAAGAGATGGTAAAAAATTTGAATCCGACCTTGTGTGTTACCCGCCTGCCTAGGTGCCTCATGTTCTTCCCTTAGCATTAACGGTGACTGAGGTTATGTTGCCCCTATCTCAGACAAGGCGGGGCACGTTGGTGAATGGTTGCAGCCCGACTGCCCACGGTGTTAAACGACAGCGCATGATTGGGCCTCGGATATAGCACGATGGGGCCTCGGATGCGGCGCGATAGGGTCTTGGATGGTTAACAATTGGGCCACGGCATACAAGGTTTTTGCACTGTGGGGTGGTGCATGGGGCACGAGGGGGCATGGTTGTTGTACTGTGGGGTGGTGCATGGGGCACGATGGGGCAACCAGTTGGGCAACGATAAGGCGCGCGCATGGGGCACGATAGGGCAACCAGTTGGGCGATGGTGGGGCACGCGCATGGGCGAGGCTATGCGTCCATGGGCACCTCTGTAGCGTACATGGGCCACTGCTGTGCGCGCATGGCGCACAGCTATTGTGCGCATGGGCCACGACTATTGCACGCATGGGAACGGATATTGCGCGCATGGTGCGAGTTGGTATACGCATGGGGCGCGGATGTGCGAGCATGGGCCATGATTTTGTGTGCATTGGCCACAGATGCGCGCGCATAGGCAAGGCTATAGCGCGCATAGGGCGACCATGCCGCACGATGGTGCTCGTATGGGCCGCCCATGCCACGAGATGGTTCGCGCATGGGGCTCCCATGCGGCGCCATGGTACGAGCATAGGGCGCCCATGAGGCGTGATTGTGGGTGCATGGGGCGCAATGTTTCTCGCATGGGACGTCCATGCGGTGCGATGTTGAGCGCACGGGAAGCCTTTGCCGCGCGCATGGGGCGCCCATGCAGCACGATGCCACATGTTGGTGCGTGCATGGGGCGCCCATGCCGCGTGATATTGTACACATGCTGCGCCCATGACTCGCTCTTGGTGCGCGCATGCCGCTCGTTGGTGCACGCATGGGGCGCCCATGCTGCGCGATGGTGCACGCGCATGGGGCGCCAATGCGACGCGATGCCGCACATTGGGGCGCACATGAGGCGCCCATGCCAGGTGATGGTGCATGTATGTGGTGCCTATGCCACGCACCTGGGGAGCCCATGCCGTGCGCTGGTGCGCATAGGGTGCCCTTACGCAGCGCTAGTGCACGCATTTGGCGCCCATGCCCAGCGCTGGTGACGCATGGGGCGTTGATTGGGCACGGAAGGGGAACTGGTTTGGTGCACGGCAGGAGCACTATGGGGGTACGCTTGGGAGACGATGGGGGACGATGGCGGATGACTTGGGCACTACTTCGGGACGTTGGGCACGACGGGCGATGCTATACCTTCGGGGGTATTGAGGACCATGCGTAATGTTTTATAACAAAAATGTGGACATTGATGTGCTTTTAGAATTCGTTTCCGAATCTACGAAGTAGTCTTAACAACGACCCTTCCTGACGAACACTTCGTCACATTTGGGAGGCGAATTAGATTAATCGGCTTCCCAATCCATCCAAACAAAATTTTCACACCAAATATCATCTAAATGAATTAATTTATTACATAATACGAATTTTCCAGAATTTTCTAGAATATTTTCTGATTTTTCCCTATTTTTTTGTAATTATGTAAGGATAATAAAATTAATTTTTAAATCCCAATGGATCCAAAAAAAAAAATTTCACAACAAATATTATCTGAAAAAATTAATGTATGAATTAATATAAATTTACTAGAATTTTCTATATATTTTTTCTGATTTTTCCTATTTTTTGCAATTATTAAATATTTAAAATAATTTTTTTGGAAAAAATAATGTTGAAGCATTTGGATATCATATCCTAACAATGAGCAGCAAGTTGGGTACGAAGATCATGCCCAATGGGGGCTCTAAGAGTGGAAAATTCCTATTATGAATCTCTGGCAAAATGTACGCTACTCTTGTCACTTGGATTTTTGCATTTAAATGTACTGTAAGGGGATATGTGGTGTCAAGCCCCCTGGTCGAGGTCCATGTAGGGGGACGTTGTGGGCACTTCGTGGCACATTGTGGGCTATATCGTGGGTTATATTGTGGGCGAGAATGCCTATTGAGTGAATGATGCCAGGGTATTGCATTATATACCCATGCATCAGGGCTGTGCCACCCCCGCCCTATGTCCCCCGACATGTCCCTCGGTGTGGCACTAGGATGGCTAATGAGGAACGTGGTGGCTTCCCTAGTCCCTCATTATCCATCTTGGTGTCGCAGCACCGTTGGCATAATTTGGATGGCTAATGAGGGAGCGAGTGGTTGCCAAAGCACAAAACTAGCTATCCTTGTACTGCCGGCTAGGCACACGTTGGGGGACATTCCTGTCCCCTGACGTGTCGTTGGGCTTGTGCGATGCGCGAATCGCCTAGCACCCGAAGCTATGGCCTTTGTCGAGTGGATACGCACGGCCATAGTACAGTGTCATGGTGAACCAAGCACTGCATGGGCTTGGGTGACTCTTGGGGGACGGTGGGGGCATGCATGATGCGTGAATCGCCTTTCACACGTTGCATTGGCTTTCTTTAAGCAACGACGCGGGTGTTTCGATTAGATGATTGTTCATGCTTCAATGTCATGGCGATCCAAGCACCATGCGGCCTTGAAACCGTCCACCGGTTGGTTCTAACGGGCCTATGCGATACGCGAATCGCCTAGCACATAAAGCCATGGTCCTCGTTGAGTCGTAATACGATGGACGTGGTCTAGTGTCATGGCGATCCAAGCACCGCGTGGGCAGGAAGTTTGCTTGTCCCATTCCGTGCATGCGAGTGCATATAGGGGGACGGTGGGGGACTGCGCGATGCGTGAATCGCCTAGCACACGGCTTTGGCTTTCGTTAAGTGACGACATGAGCGTTGGGATGAGACGATGGCTAAAGCTTCACTATCGTGGCAATCCAAGCACCATGCTTTCTCGAAACTGTCTCACGGTGTGTTCCCACGGGCCTACGCGATGCACGAATCACCTAGCACACGACGCCATGATCCTCGCTGAATCATAATGCGACGGACGTGGTCTAGTGTTGTGGTGATCCAAGCACCGCGTGGGCAAGAAGTTTGCTTGTCCCGTTCCGTGCGTGTAAGAGCATATAGGGGGACAGTGGGGGGCTGCGCGAGGCGCGAATCGCCTAGCACATGGCCTTGGCTTTCTTTAAGTGATGACGCGAGCATTGTGATGAGACGATGGCTAGAGCTTCAATGTCATAGAGATCCAAGCACCGTGCTACCTCAAAGCCGTCCCACTTTGTGTTCCCAAGGACCAGCGCGATGCATGAATCGCTTAGCGCACAACGCCATGGTCCTCACTGAGTCATAATGTGACGGGCGTGGTCTAGTGTCGTGGTAATCCAAGCACTGCGTGGGCAGGAAGTCCGCTTTCGGTTGGTACCTCAATTACGTGCACCTGGTGCATGGGCGGGCACCACGAAGTTGGCTCTTAAGCTTGCAACGTGTGGCCTGGTCATGCACCTCGTGCTGTGTCCCTCAAAAAATCTTCGTGCCTAGCGGTGCGTGCTTGGGCCATCTCGCTTGTTCCATTTGCCTGAAGGGCTTCGTTTACGTAGACGGTGGGCGGTTATCGGCTTGGTGGTCCGGGCATAACGAACGTGATAGCGCGTGAAAGGTTGTCTGCTTGTATGGGTCGGTTGGATCCCTGCTTGAGTAGTGACGTCCGCCCCTGATTGCTTCTTCATTTGCGGGCCGAGTGCTTCCGTTGCCTCGTTCGGTCGACCAGTTTCCTGTGTTGCGTACCTACAAAGATGGCAGTCTAAAGTCACATCGTCCATCTTTCGCATTGTGTCTGCCTCCGTGGATGACGTGGGGCAAACCCCTAAGCACGTCCCGTGTTCCATGCTGCTCGCTCCTACAAGTGCTGTAGACATGGCCCATGGTACGTCGCTTGATTTCTCGAATATGGAACACCGCGACGGTATGGGGTCAATGGCCTCTATTTGCTTGTAACCAGCATTCAACACTTATCGGGTTCGACGGTCGTGTGCTCGTCTCGAGCCGGCGACCCTTAGGGAATGACGTGCCTCGTGCGACGCCGGCGTCGGTTAGGAATGCTACATGGTTGATCCTACCAATTGTAATATGCTTGTCCCAAATATTAAGCCATGCATGTGTAAGTATGAACTAATTCAGACTGTGAAACTGCGAATGGCTCATTAAATTAGTTATAGTTTGTTTGATGGTATCTACTACTCAGATAACCGTAGTAATTCTAGAGCTAATACATGCAAAAAACCCCAACTTCTGGAAGGGATGCATTTATTAGATAAAAGGTCGACACGGGCTCTGCCCGTTGCTGCGATGATTCATGATAACTCGACGGATCGCACGGCCCTCGTGCCGGCGACGCATCATTCAAATTTCTGTCCTATCAACTTTCGATGGTAAGATAATGGCCTACCATGGTAGTGATGGGTGATGGAGAATTAGGGTTCAATTCCGGAGAGGGAGCCTGAGAATCGGCTACCACATCCAAGGAAGGCAACAGGTGCACAAATTACCTAATTCTAACTCGGGGAGGTACTGACAATAAATAACAATACCGGGCTCAAAGAGTCTGGTAATTGGAATGAGTACAATCTAAATCCCTTAACATGGATCCATTGGAGGACAAGTCTGGTGCCAGCAGTCGCGGTAATTCTAGCTCCAATAGCGTATATTTAAGTTGTTGTAGTTAAAAAAATCGTAGTTGGACTTTGGGATGGGTCGGCCGATCTGCCTCAGGTGTACACCGATCGTCTCATCCCTTCTGTCGGCGATGCACTTTTGGCCTTAACTGGCCGGGTCGTGCCTTCGGCGCTGTTACTTTGAAGAAATTAGAGTGTTGAAAGCAAGCCAACGCTCTGTATACATTAGCATGGGATAACATTATAGGATTTCGATCTTATTGAGTTGGCCTTCGGGATCGGAGTAATGATTAACAAGGACAGTCGGGGGCATTCGTATTTCATAGTCAGAGGTGAAATTCTTGGATTTATGAAAGACGAACACTTCGAAACCATATGCCAAGGATGTTTTCATTAATCAAGAACGAAAGTTGAGGGCTCGAAGATGATCAGATACCGTCCTAGTCTCAACCATAACGATGCCGACCAGGGATCAGGGGATGTCGCTTTTAGGACTCCGCCAGTACCTTATGAGAAATCAAAGTTTTTGGGTTCCGGAGGGGTATGGTCGCAAGGCTGAAACTTAAAGGAATTGACAGAAGAGCACCACCAGGAGTAGAGCCTGCGGCTTAATTTGACTCAACACGGGGAAACTTACCAGGTCCAGACATAGTAAGGATTGACAGACTGAGAGCTCTTTCTTGATTCTATGGGTGGTGGTGCATTGCCGTTCTTAGTTGGTGGAGCGATTTGTCTGGTTAATTCTATTAACGAACGAGACCTCAGCCGACTAACTAGCTATGCCAAGGTATCCCTCCGCAACTAGCTTCTTAGAGGGACTACAGCCTTTAAGGCCGCGGAAGTTTGAGGCAATAACTGGTATGTGATGCCCTTAGATGTTCTAGGCCGCACACGCCCTACACTGATATATTCAACAAGTCTATAGCCTTGGCCGACAGGACTGGGTAATCTTTGAAATTTTATCGTGATGGGGATAGATCATTACAATTGTTGGTCTTGAATGAGGAATTTCTAGTAAGCGCGAGTCATCAGCTCGCGTTGACTACATCCCTGCCCTTTGTAGACACCACCCGTCGCTCCTACCGATTGAATGATCTAGTGAAGTGTTCGGATCGCGGCAACGTGGGCAGATCGCTGCCCGCGATGTCGCGAGAAGTCCACTGAACTTTATCATTTAGAGGAAGGAGAAATCGTAACAAGGTTTTCGTTGGTGAACCTACGGAAGGATCATTATCGAACCCTGTGAAGGCAGAACGACTTGCGAACCCATTTAAACAACGCGGGGGAGGCGGCTCGTCCCCAACCCGTATGTCGGTCCTGAGTCGAGGCAAACGTCCTGCGAACAATGAACCCCGGCGCGGAATGCGCCAATGAAAATGAAAAATATGGGCCAACCTATCCCTGCCCCGTCTGCGGTGTGCCGAGCTAGGCCTCGTTCCCTAATGAAATGAAAATGACTCTCGGCAACAGATACTTCGACTCTCGCATCGATGAAGAATGTAGTGAAATTTGATACTTGGTGTGAATTGCAGAATCCCATGAACCATCGAGTCTTTGAATGCAAGTTGCGCCCAAAGCCGTCAGGCCAAGGGCACGTCTGCCTGAGCGTCACACATCGCATCGCCCCTCACCCTGTGCCCCAACATTGGGTTGTCGGGTTCGTGCCTAGGGGTGGATTGTGGCATCCCATGTCTCGAGACGTGGTTGGCCGAAATGAAAGTTCGGCGCGACGGACGTCACGACAAGTGGTGGTTCGTCCATTCAACTCGCGAGTTGTCGTACGTCGTCCCGTCGCGTGTGCAAGACTGAAGATAAACCCTCCAGCACTGTGCGCTATGACCGCGACCCCAGGTCAGGTGGGATTACTCGCTTAGTTTAAGCATATCAATAAGCAGAGGAAAAGAAACTTACAAGGATTCCCTTAGTAACGACGAGCGAACCAGGAACAACCCAGCTTGAGAATCGGGCGGCTCCGCCGTCCGAATTGTAGTATGGAGAAACATCCTCAGCAGCAGACCGGGCCCATGTCCCCTGGAAAAGGGTGCCAGAGAGGGTAAGAGCCCCGCCGTGCCCAGACCCTTTCGCACCACGAGGCGCTGTCGACGAGTCGGGTTGTTTGGGAATGCAGGCCTAAGCAGGTGGTAAATTCCGTCCAAGGCTAAATACGGGCCAGAGACTGATAGCGAACAAGTACTGCGAGGGAAAGATGAAAAGAACTTTGAAAAGATAGTCAAAGAGTGCTTGAAATTGTTGGGAGGGAAACGGATGGGGGCCGACGATGCGCCCCGATCGTATGCAGAACGGTGCGAGGCGGTCTGCCGATCGGCTCGGGGGGCGGACCACCATAGATTGGGGCGGCAGCCAAAGCCCGAGTAGTAGATATGCCTGCAGAACGCCGTTGCCTCGATCATGGCAGGGCAGCACGTGCCTTTAGTGTGATTTGGTATCTGCGCACTCCCGGTACAGGCTTTCGGGCTCCCTATTCAACCCGTCTTGAAAAACAGACCAAGGAGTCTGACATGTGTACGAGTCAACAGGTACGTAAACCCGCAAGGCGCAAGGAAGCCGATTGGCGGGATCCCCCCCGGGAGGTGCACTGCCGACCGACCTTGATCTTCTGCAAAGGGTTCGAGTGCGAGCATACTTGTCGGGACCCAAAATATGGTGAACTATGCCTAACCGGGGCGAAGCCAGATGAAACTCTGGTGGAGGCCCGCAGCGATACTGACGTACAAATCATTCGTCTGACGTGGGTATAGGGGCAAAAGACTAATCGAACCATCTAGTAGTTGGTTCCCTCCGAAGTTTCCCTTAGGATAGTTGGAGCTTGCGTACGAGTTCTATCACGTAAAGCCAATGATTAGAGGCATCGTGAGCGCAACGCCCTTGACCTATTTTCAAACTTTAAATAGGTAGGATGGTGCAACTACTTCGTTGAGTTGTGCCACGGAATCAAGAGCTCCAAGGGGGCCATTTTTGGTAAGCAGAACTGGCGATGCGAGATGAACCGGAAGTCGGGTTACGATGCCCAACTAAGCGCTAACCTAGATCCCACAAAGGGTGTTGGTCGATTAAGACACCAGGACGGTGGTCATGGAAGTCAAAATCCGCTAAGGAGTGTGTAACAACTCACCTGCCGAATCAACTAGCCCCAAAAATGTACGGCGCTTAAGCGTGCAACCTATACTCGGCCGTCGGGGGAAATGCCAGGCCCCGATGAGTAGGAGGGCGCAGCGGTCACCGCAAAACCCAGGGCATAAACCCGGGCGGAGCGACCGTCGGTGCAGATCTTGGTAGTAGTTGCAAATATTCAAATGATAACTTTGAAGGCCGAAGAGGGGAAAGGTTCTATGTGAACAACACTTGCACATGGGTTAGTTGATCCTAAGGGTCGGGGGAAGCCCGACATATAGTACGTTTTGCTCGTGCACCGAAAAGGAATCGGGTTAAAATTCCTAAACTGGGACGTGGCAGTTGACGGCAATGTTAGGGAGTCCAGAGACGTCGGCGGGGGCCTCGGGAAGAGTTGTCTTTTCTATTTGACAGCCTGCCCAACCTAGAAACGGCTCAGCCGAAGGTACGGTCTAGCGCCTGGAAGAGCACTGTACGTCACATGGTGTCCAGTGCGCCCCCTGCAACCCTTGAAAATTCGGAGGACTGAGTGTGATACCCCGAACCTGGCATGTATTCAATAGCATTTTAAGTTCATTTAAATTGCATTTTATTGACCTTTCACCTTCCTTGACCAAACTAGTTGACTTTTCATCTAAATTGACCAACTAGGACAAGGTGGGAATTTTTTAAATGTTTAATAAAAGGCAAACTTGGGATTAGAAATAAAAAAATGCAATGTTAAGTTAGTCAAATTTTGG
The DNA here is from genome assembly GCA_037974665.1 of Ehretia macrophylla. NCBI lineage: Eukaryota > Viridiplantae > Streptophyta > Magnoliopsida > Boraginales > Ehretiaceae > Ehretia > Ehretia macrophylla. Next base: position 34,396,927 of record CM075776.1, read on the forward strand.
GTCAACTTTGGAATTAAATCTGAACCAATTGGGGAAGAGTTAGGTAGCAAATTATATATGGTTGGAAAGCTCTATGAGTCTAGTTTATGAGGGTTCAAACCGTTCGTGAATTGGAGTTTTCTAGAAGAAGTTATGGCCGTTTTCTTGAGGTCGCGCATAGCTGTTTTGGTTTAGCGGGTTGACCGAATTTTGACCTTTGACTTCTTGACATTTTTTTTAAATAAGCAGAATGTGCACGAAAAAAACAGAGAGAAAAATGCTTGAAACCATGAGGAAAAGAAGGAGAAAAAAAAAAAGAAAATCTCAACTTCAAATCTTCGATTCTTCGCGTGGGCTTGTGCGGGGTGGTTTCCGAGGCACTCTACGAGGTTTTCCTAGCGTCTAGGAGCGTCTAAGGTGAGGGAAGCATGTTATTTGCGCATTTATACGTTGTATATGTTAACTTTGTCAATTTTTAGATTTATCCGTAGATCGTTATTTAAAGCGATTTGATGCTTCTAGAATGTTCCTTAGCATTTGTAGAACATGTATTTATAGCTTTGTAACATTTTCTGCGGTTAAATGTTGTGATTGCAAATTAAATTGTGAAATGAATAGTGTTTTATGAATAGTAAAACCTTGAAACGTTGAAATTGCACTGTTATGCTTTTCGTTGATGTAGAAACGTGCTAGGTATGCTAGAATGCTAAAATGTGTGGTTTGTTTGGGTTGCGTAGTGGAAAAAACAAGAATTAAGCCTTTGGGAAAGTTGGGGTCGTTTTGGTCGACTTTTGCGTTTTCTCGTTTTGCGTGTTGGCATTGCTTCGGGAGGCCATGGAAGCACTTTTGGTGCGATTATGGCGTTGGTTGGGTATTTGGTTGATATAGTTGTAGTTCAAATGAGAAAGGGGGAAATCGGGGCTTTGCGCGAGTTCTAGGGTAAAGTAAAGTTTCGGGGTCTTTAGACGTGCCTTATGGTGACCTAGGAGGGTTGGCGAAGTCGGTTTCCAGAACTCTTGGCTCGTTTGGAAATGGTAGCATTTTGATAGTTGGGGCCGATTTGTGTTTTTGTGTGTTTTCTTGTCTTTATGCTTATAGAATGTTTAGAATTACTTGGAATACTTGTTTGAGTTGTTTTGGATTGAATTACTTATCAAATTGCTGCTATTGCGTGCGAGAGTAACCTACTTTGTTATTCTTTCACGTGTGGCTTTATCGCTTGTTTATCGCCTTGTATCGAGTCTTGCATTGCATAGTGTCTCGCGCGTGAGTGATGGGCCTCTCTGGGTAGCCTTGGGTTGCCAGTGTTGGTTGCTCTAGCTCCGCTACTATTCCCTTTCTCGCTTGGGTTGCCTCCCAGGGAGATTTGGGTCGTAGGATTAATGGATACTTCCGGGGTATTCCAAACTGGTGTTATAAGGTGGTTTGGGCCGGCGCGTCATCGTTAAAGT
>CM075776.1:34403356-34405856 GCA_037974665.1 Ehretia macrophylla
GCGTTTTTGTTTGAGAAGACGAACGTTCCTCCTTCTTCTTATGGTTTTTTCCCATTGTGGGAAGAAGGTAAAGAGAAGCACAGAACAGCAGTTTTCGAGAGCCAGAAACCAAGAGGTAAAGTTAAGAACCACGAACCAAGCATGAAGCAGAGAAATGAAAGATGAAAGAGGCGAAAAAACAACAGTGGAAGGCAGCACCTTGAGAGGATTTTCTCTCTCTAGACCTTGAGAGAATCTCTCTCTAACCTTGATTGATTGAGAGCACTTTCTTGATTCTATGGGTGGTGGTGCATGGCCATTCTTAGTTGGTGGAGCGATTTGTCTGGTTAATTTCGTTAACGAACGAGACCTCAGCCTGCTAACTAGCTATGCGAAGGTATCGCTCCGCAGCTAGCCTCTTAGAGGGACTAGGGCCATTTAGGCTGTGAAAGTTTGAGGCAATAACAGGTCTGTGATGCCCTTAGATGTCCTGGGCCACACACGCGCTACACTGATATATTCAACGAGTCTATAGCCTTGGCCGAGAGGCCCGAGTAATCTTTGAAATTTCATTATGATGGGGATAGATCATTGCAATTGTTGGTCTTAAACGAGGAATTCCTAGTAAGCGCGAGTCATCAGCTCGCGTTGACTACGTCCCTGCCCTTTGTACACACCGCCCATCGCTCCTACTGATTGAATGATTCGGTGAAGTATTCAAATTGCGGCGACGTGGGCGGTTCGCTAACCGCGACATCACGAGAAGTCCACTGAACCTTATCATTTAGAGGAAGGAGAAGTCGTAACAAGGTTTCCGTAGATGAACCTGCGAAAGGATCATTGTCGAACCCTGCAAAGGCCGAACGACCTGCGAACTCGTTTAAACAATGCGGGGTTGACGCGGGGGAGGCAGCTCGTCCCCAGCCCGCGTGTCGGTCCTGAGTCGGGGCAAACGCCCCACAAACAACGAACCCCAGCGCGGAATGCACCAAGGAAAATGAAAAATGAGGGCCAGCCTATCCCTGCCCCGTTCGCAGTGTGCCGAGTTAGGCCTTTGTTCCTTACGAAATGAAAATGACTCTTAGCAACGGATATCTCGGCTCTCGCATCGATGAAGAACGTAGCGAAATGCGATACTTGGTGTGAATTGTAGAATCCCGTGAACCATCAAGTCTTTGAACGCAAGTTGCGCCCGAAGTCGTTAGGCCGAGAGCACGTCTGCTTGGGCATCACGCATCATGTCGTCCCCCCACCTCGCACCTTAACATTGGGTTACCGGGTTCGTGCGTGGGGGCAGATTGTGGCCTCCTATGTCTCAACGCACGGTTGGCCGAAATGCGAGTCCGGCATGACGGACGTCACGACAAGTGGTGGTTGGTCCATTCAACTCGCGAGTTATCGAATGTCATTCTGTCGCGCGTGCAGGATTGAAGATAGACCCTCCAGCGCTATGCGCTACGATCGCAACCCCAGGTCAGGAAGGATTACCCGCTGAGTTTAAGCATATCAATTAGCGGAGGAAAATAAACTTACAAGGATTCCCTTAGTAACAGAGAGCGAATCGGGAACAGCCCAGCATGAGAATCGGGCAGCTCTGCCATCCAAATTGTAGTATGGAGAAGCGTCCTCAGCGGCGGACTAGGCCCAAGTCCCCTAGAAAGGGGCGCCAGAGAGAGTGAGAGCCTCGTTGTGCTTGGACCCTATCGCACCACGAGGCGCTGTCTACGAGTTGGGTTGTTTGGGAATGCAACCCTAAGTGGGCAATAAATTCTGTCCAAGGTTAAATACGAGCGAGAGACCGATAGTGAACATGTACCGTGAGGGAAATATGAAAAGGACTTTGAAAAGAGAGTCAAAGAGTGCTTGAAATTGCCAGAAGGGAAGCGGATGGGGGCCGGCGATGCGCCCCAGTCGTATGCAGAACAGCAAGAGCCGGTCCGCCGATTGGCTCAGGGCGCAGACAAGCACGGATTGGGGTGGCGGCCAAAGCCTGGGCAGTAGATATGCCTACGGAATTTTGTCGCCTCGATCGTGGCCGGGCAGCGAGCACCTTTGGTGTGTTTCGGCATCTACGCACTCTCGGTGCTGGCTTACGGGCTCCCCATTCCACCTGTCTTGAAACACGGACCAAGGAGTCTGACATGTGTGCGAGTCAACGGGTGCGTAAACCTGCAAGGCGCAAGGAAGCTGATTGGTGGGATCCCTTTGGGGGGTGCATCGTCGACTGACCTTGATCTTCTGAGAAGAGTTCGAGTGCAAGCATACCTGTCGGGACCCGAAATATGGTGAACTATGCCTGAGCGGGGCGAAGCTAGAGGAAACTCTAGTAGAGGCCCGAAGTGATACTAACGTGCAAATCGTTCGTCTGACTTGGGTATAGGGGCGAAAGACTAATCGAACCATCTAGTAGTTGGTTCCCTCCGAAGTTTCCCTTAGGATAGCTGGAGCTCGCGTGCGAGTTCTATCGGGTAAAGCCAATGATTAAAGGCATTGGGGGCGCAACACCCTCGACCTATTCTTA
>CM075776.1:34410856-34425856 GCA_037974665.1 Ehretia macrophylla
TATATGATTGATGTAACACCCCGATCCCTCTCAAGACCGGGAGTTCTATCAATCAATCTAATCACAACCCAAACCAAACCCAGGCATAATTTTCAGGGAAAACGGATGAAGTCTCCCCTATTTCTAGGCGAAATGTAAAACCTGCGATAGCATATAAGTGGACCAATACCATGTCCAAACATTCAAAACCACCTCAAGGCCATCTGAGCCTCGGTTCTCAACAATTTAAACTCAGCAAGTATACATATATTTCCAATTTAAAAGCTAACCTATCTCTTTTCATTTTTGACAAGTACATTCGAACTAGACGGTTAAACCATACTAAGCTACTGCATAAAAAAAACTATCATGCCATTCTAACTCTTTTCCTTTGGACATTACAGACATGCATTGCAGTTAAGCTATGCTAACTGATTACATAAACTGGCTTATCAATTCACCTTAGCTACTTAGCTAAATTTAAATTACATTTCTTTTGACAATAAATACAAACAACATATGAACATACATCTTTACAAACTTCGACACTCAAGCCACATAGGCACGCAAGACAACTCTTCAAGCAATGAACTTTCACGAAATCACGAACTTTCCAACTAACATGACATTTCCTGAAATGTGGTGGTGAGGAGTGAGTATACACAACATGTATACTCAGTGAGGGCGAGACAGATAACGAATTGGAGAGAAAGAAAGTCATGCAATGCAAATAAGACAGTTAAGCAATATAACTGATAAATAAGCAATCAAGACAAACAATCAATACAATAAGCAATTACTGAAAGCATTAACACAACCATTCAAAGCTATACCATACTCTGAAGGCTATGGTTCACTCATACGAGCAATGTACCATTTCACGAGTGATACATCAATCTCGAGCTTGACGTTGACAACGATGACAATAAGCGCGCAACCACCTTATAACACCAGTTTGGAATACCCCGGAAGTATCCATCAATCTACGACCCAAATCTCCCTAGGAGGCAACCCAAGCGAGAAGAGGGAATAGCTACGGAGCTAGAGCAACCAACACTGGCAACCCAAGGCTACCCAGAGAGGCCCATCACTCACGCGCTGACACTATGCAATGCATGACTCGATACAAGGCGATAAACGAGCGATAGCACAACAATACAGAATAGAGGAGATAAACGAGATATCAAGCATTATCAACAATTGTTAAACATTTCAATCAATAATCAACTCTAACAAGCGTAATAAGCATTAACAAGCATTTACAATCAAACAAGTAACAAGAACAACACCAACTAACATTATCAAGCAATAACAAGTATTCTATAGGCATTATAAGCATTCTATAGGCACCATAAGCATTCTATAAGCAATATAAGCATTCTATAAGCAATATTCTATGAAAACACATAAAATCATGAAAATGACCCCAACTTACCAAACTCTACTACTTTCAAACGAGCCACGAGTTTTGGAAACCGACTTCACCAATCATCCTAGGTCACTATAAGGCACATCTAAAGACCCCGAAACCCTACTTAACCCTGGAATTCACGCAAAGTCCCGATTTTCCCCTTTGCTCATTTGAACTACAACTATACTAACGAAACACCCAACCAATGCCATAATCGAACCAAAAGTGCTTCCATGGCCTCCCGAAACAATGCCATCACGCAAAACGAGAAAAATGCTAAACTCGACCTAAACGACCCCGACTTTCACCAAGGCATTTTTCTCATTTTTTCCATTACGCAACCTAAACAAATCATGCATTTAGGCATTCTAGCATACCTAGCACCTTTTCACATCAACAGACAGCATAACAACGCAACTTTATCGTTTCAAGGGTTTACTATTCATAAAATACTATTCAACTAACAATTTATATTTCAATTTCAATTTCAATCGCAGAAAATGTTAAAAAGCTATAAATACGTGTTCTACGATTGCAAACGAAAAAACAGAGAAGAAAGGCTTGAAGCCATGAGGAAAAGAAAGAGAAAAAGAAAGAAAAAAATTTCAAAACAAATCATCAAATCTTCACGTGAGCTTGCACGGGGTGGTTTTCGAGGCATCCTACGAGGTTTCCCTAGCGTCTAGGAGCGTCTAAGGTGAGGGTTTCATCGTTATTTGTGCATTTGAAAATGTTGAACATAAACTTTAATTTTTGTGATTTAACCGTATGTTGTTATTTTGTCCGTTTCATTACCACCTTGTCCTAGTTGGTCAATGTAGATGAAAAGTCAACTAGTTTGGTCAAAGAAGGTGAAAGGTCAATAAAATGCAATTTAAGTGAACTTTAAATGCTATTGAATACATGCCAGGTTCGGGGTATCACAATTGACTTTGAATTACGTGCCCTGTCTTGGCTTTCGTGCATGTCTCATCATACGTGCCTTGACCTAGAATTGTGTGTCTAATCCTTGACTTATGTGCCCTGACTTCAATTTACGTGTGATACCTCGATTTGTGTGCACTGACCTTGAACTGCGTGCCCTAACCTAGGTTTAAGAATCGTACCTCAATTTACGTTCATTGCATTAAATTATGTGCCTTGCATTGGTTTATGTGCATTCACCTAGGGTTGTGTGCATTTACTTTGGAATCTGTGCATTTGCCTTGAAATGCATGTCTTACCTCGTAGTACGTGCCCAAGACCTAGGAATGCGTGCTTGAACACTAATCAAAAAAGAATCCAACACAAAGCACTAGACTATAAAATAATATTATACTAATCCTACATATTCCACTAACAATATTCTAATCCAAATTCAAATTCTCTACAAAATCCACTAACAATAAACAATTCTATCTATACAAACACCTAAACATTCTTTATTCTTATTCCAAAACCAATGCACCTCAAATTCTACACATATTATAATCCATAATATACTCACATGAATCTGAAAATTCAGAATTTCCCATGCTATACATAGCCCTACCAAGCCATTGGAACAACTTTGCACAATTTCAAATAAATTCTAGACATTCCTATGACACACACACAAGACACTAGGCATAAAATAATCCCTTACACCCTACCCCAAGCACCCTTTCTTGACCAAACCACCCTAAGCATACTCACAATTCAAAAAATGCAAAATATGACTCAAAAAAAATTAGATTTACAAGCTTAAGGCCGACACACACACACAAACATCATTTTTTCTCATCAAACTCTCTCTTTCCTCTCAAACTCTCCCATTCTCTCTCCATTTTGTTCCTAGATTTAAAGCACTCATTAAGATTTAATTTGACATTTGGTACACTAAAATTGGAGATTAATTGCTTGGCTAATTGAATGTGGAAAAATAGACCATGGCAGTAAGGTTTTTGCTTAGTAATATGCTTTGAATCATGTTGTAACCTTGCTTGAGGTATTGAATGCTTGGAATTATGGCACTTAGAAGTTGTGTGGGCTGTTGTGGTTGGTTAAGGTTGCTTAATTTGTTTGATGCATGGCTTGGGTTCATTAATTGATAAATGGTTGCTTAATCGCATGTGTAAGCACGAAATTGAGGCCCTATGGCATATGACTACTTGCTAAGAGATAATCCTATGGTTAATTGTGTTCAATTGATGTTGAGAAATGTTAATAGGCTGCCCGGAATTGTCTTTATAACTCTAAATATGATTCTCGGTGATTGCGTGTTGATAAGTGAACTATTCTTGCGCCCGGTCTTGTATAAGCTCGTTGCATGCTTGTATAATCTTAACCCTTGATACGTGAACCCCGAAACGAGTTATATTACTTGATTTATATGTCTCACTTGGCTGCCCGTTTAACGTCCATATAATTCCAAGTGTTCTACAAAGTGAGATTACATGTCAAGCATGCCTCGTTCGTTTACGTGTTAATATGTGATCATGAAATTGCTCGGAGGCAACCTAATTTTTTTTCCTCCTAATGTGAATTGTTAAATGGTATAGATGTACATTGCATACAAGGTTGTAACCTTTCATTGTGGCATGGTAGCATTTCACGAACGCCAGGTGGCATAGCGCTTAACGGTGCTCCCGTGACTACCATGGTCCAATTCCCTCTCTCTCTTGGCATTCTACCCTCGGAAAGTTGGGTCATAGGATTTTGGGGTACATCCGGAGTACACCCAATTTCGAGTGATAAGTGGATGATTGAAGCCAGCCGCAACAATTATTATCGAAAATGATATTGAGAGCAAATGCTCACCGATTGAACTTGAGAGCAAAAGCTTACCGTATTCTTGAAATGATTAGTAATTGTATATGTTGTTCAATTTAATTCTTATACTTTGCGTACTTTATTATTTGTAATAAGTGACATGTTTTCAAAAGGGGGTTTTCATTAGATTAACCGAAAAAGTGTTTCAAACCGTTATCTCTCGTTCCCCCTCACTGAGTTCATAAGGACTCACCCTCTTTTATCATCATAGGTGAAGAAGATCAGGAATAGGTACCCGAGGAGAACGTGCCTGCTCATGACTCCTTGGTGTGATTGCATGTCTTATGTGCCTTGCTTGCCTGTGGTTGTTTTATGAACATTATGTTTGCTTGAAGACTACTTATATTGTTCTTGTTGTAAAAGACCCCCGTTGTAATTTGGGGTCTAATTTTGGCTTGTACTGATTATAACTAGAGGAACACTCTATCTTGTGGTTTGCTATCACTATTTTGATTTAGTAACTATCATAGGCAACTCAATCACTAGGTGAAGAATCAAATGATGTGACTCTATCTAATGTCACCTAGGTGCTCAATAGTAAGCTAAAGATCAACAGGTACTTGTGCCCTAGGAATTGACAAGTAAACGGGACATAGTCATCGTGCTAGGCTTATCAATTAAACAAGACTTTCGAGATAGACTAGCAGGCATATCAGTCGTTGACCAAATAGGAGTCCTTAATGGAATCGGATCAGTGATTGGAATAATTAAGGCGTTTGGAAATTAGGTCAAACCAAAAGGTCCTAAATACACCCGTTATGCTGCCGGTTTTTTGAAAAATATTTCGGAGTTCTAGGCTAACGTTAAGTGTTAAATCATAATAACGGTTAAGTATGAGAAATTGTGTAAATAATTAGATCACATCCTAGTCTAGCCTCTATAGGTCGGGTTAGGGCGTGACACCTTATTAAAATGGTATCAGAGCATAATTTTCGTATTAGTTGGGTTCAACTCTCAGACCATGGGTAGAAGACCTAAGGTAATAGAAGCCCTAAAGTAATTATGATGTCTTGTTTATATGTGTTAATGTGTGCTAATGTGCTTTAATTGCTTTGTGCATTGAATATCATGTGCCTTTGTGGACCATATGTGTTATGTGTCATGCACATCAACAAGTTAGTGTCCTCAATAATGCATGCATGCTTTTATACTCCTTCCTTGATACATGTATATGTTATATAACTATGAATGACTGTTTATACACATAGATAGTTAGGATTAGGACCTTCAGGGAAGTGAATTTATGCAAGAAGAACGAAAAGGCTCGGTTAGAGATTTGTCGCATCTTCACAGGTACTCGATGGATCGTATGTATTTTGGATATGCATATATAAAATGCGTAGCATAGATAATATTGCTGAGGTAAAGTTATCCCCTTATCTTTGGAATACCCATGCCTGTGATTAAGTTATCAATCTTATAGCTATGAACTTCTTGATTCCATTAAACCGATCTTCTAATTGTGGTTCAAGTATAAAGGTTAATGACATACAACTTTCCTTAGATATAAGAGTATACTATTGGACATGTGGAGTAGTATATATATATATCCATATGCTTGTAATGGAAGTTTGACTTAGGAGTTGCTTTTAAATCAAATTCTTATATCTTAAATTGGTGTAATAGACTATTTATATGATTGAATCCTTACTTGATCGGAATTTAACACTGATGATTCTAATATGGTGTATAATAGCGAGTTTCAAGTTCACTAAATGGTAAGATCGTGACCTAGAAATTAAGAGATGAATTCGTGGAAGTTGACGATAGTTACTTTTAGGGGTTAGATTATTAAGACATGGATAGTGTATTTAAGTGACTTAACAATGGATAACCTCAAGACATATAGGCAACTCTAGAGATTGAGTTTAACAAGGTTAGTGATTCTTTAGTATAACAAGATATAGGGATGTTGGAATTGAGAAATTCATGTAGCTAGAACTTGTGTTCGGAAGACTACACCTAAAATGTTAGGTCGAATAGAAGTGTAAGGTATTGAATTATGCATTAGATGACTAACGTTGCTAAAGGTCCTAAGTTGGATATTGGTAATATTAGGAATCATGGTATTAGTTTGGTGCCCCTCGGATTTAGTTGTGATTATGCAAAGTAAGTAATTCTAAATACTCGTTCTTTGGAAACCATAGTGGATGTTAGGAAGCATATATCCCTAAGTATTACCGATGGACTTAGTATATAAACCATTGAAGTGAGATTAAAGCATCTGGCTGCAAAGTGGAGTTGTCAGGGTATGATTAGTAATCCTAAATAGCTAATAGTGAGTATGCATGATGATTCATGGTAAACCCTAGGACCTAAGCTTGATAAGTCTTGATGCTCTTAGCTAGTTGAACATGTAAATGAGGAGAATAAGATTTCATATAGTTAAGATAGAAATGAACTAGAGTCAGGATGACCTAAGAGACTACTATTAGACAATCGTATTTATGTGCATCGTTTCACGTCTAGAAACTAGTTGTTGGTAGACTTTGAATCGTGGTTGTTGAATAGAGGGCGGATCTTGTAGTGATAGTTAAACGACTGGTTGATTACTTTTGAAGTTCTATTAGGTTATATTGAAGGATGCCTCGTGGTCATAATTCTTATGTTGATACAGCCTTGAAGTTATTTCGTGTAACAAGCTACTTGGATTAGTATGGTAAGTATCTATGAGCTAGATCATTTCGGTACCCATTTATAGCCCTAGGATTGTTGTTGTACGACTGATAACCTAGTGGAGCATTGATATCACTTATATGGCTGTGACCCTAGCTTAGTAACATTAATGTTGAAGATATATTGGCGGGCATTAGATGTTCGAAGGAATGACTAGGTCGCTAAGTGAGTAGGACCATTATCTTCTTAAGTATGACATAACCTTGGATTAAGGTGAGTGAAATTTATTTGAAGTTGAAACTATTCGCCTTAGGAGTCTTGGTTAAGATTAAAAGAAATTTTGAAGCCTCGTGACTTGAAGATAAAGATTTGAATAAGAAAATAAATTGTGGATCACAAGCTGATGAAATCTACTTGTAAGAGTTGAACTAGTACAACATGATTAGTTTACCCATGCAATTTCAATGGCAGTTTGTTGGTGGTACTTAATAAACCTTCAAGTTTGAGTTTAACGAATCTCAACGGTCTTTCTCCTTGATTAGGAGCGTGAAGGTTAACAATTTTGAAGCTAGTTGATATGATATGTAAATCAGATATAGACCTATCATCTTGAAAGTAGTGTATGTCACCATAGGATCGTGGTATTATTGTGATATTCATTTTGAAGTATGAATGCAAGATTGACACGACATAAGTCATGATTTTGGAGTTATAGTTATATTGTTAAATACCGGTATAACTTTGATTACTAAGTTTGGAGGTTCTAACCTTAATTAACAACTCGACCTTAAGATCAAATGGAGAGAATAGAGTCGTTCAAAGAAACGAACTGTAAATGTAGGGGTCACACAGAATTAAATGATTGGAGAAACGTAGGAAGTGAATTGGTTGTGGTAAGAGAGATCACAGAACACGGGACGAACCAGAGTTAGAAAAATAACAAAGGTCAGAATCCGTCTAAATGACCTCAACAAGTAAGAATGAATTTCGGGATGAAATTCTTTTAAGGAGGGGAGGATGTGAGGCCCGACCCCGAATAATGTGTGTTACCTCGATTTGCGTGCCTTAGACCCAGAATTATATGACCGACCTTGAATTACGTGCCCTGTCTTGGCTTTCGTGTATTCCTCGTCATACGTACTTTGACCTAGAATTGTGTGCCCTAATCCTCGACTTATGTGCCCTGAATTCGATTTACGTGCGATACCTCGATTTGTGTGGATTGACCTTGAACTGCATGCCTAACCTAGGTTTAAGAGTCATACCTCGATTTACGTGCACTGCATTGAATTACGTGTATTGCATTGGTTTAGGTGCATTAACCTAGGGTTGCGTGCATTTACTTTGGAATCTGTGCATTTGCCTTGAAGTGTGTGCCTTACCTCGTATTGTGTGCCCTAGACCTAGGAATGCGTGCCTGCACGCTAATCAAAAAAGAATCCTACACAAAGCACTAAATTATAAAATAATATTATACTAATCCAACATATTCCATTAACAATTTTCTAATCCTAATTCAAATTCTCTACAAAATCCACTAACAATAAACAATTCTATCTACACAAACACCTAAACATTCTTTATTCTTATTTCAAAACCAATGCACCTCAAATTCTACACATATTATAATCCATAATATACTCACATGAATCTGAAAATTCAGAATTTCCCATGCTATACACGGCCCTACCAAGCCATTTGAACAACTTTGCACAATTTCAAATAAATTCTAGACATTCCTATGACACACACACAAGACACTAGGCATAAAATAATTTCATACACCCTACCCCAAACACCCTGTCTCGACCAAATCACCCTAAGCATGCTCAGAATTCAAAAAATGCAAAAGATGACACAAAAAAATCATATTTACAATCTCAAGGCCCACACACACACACAAACATCATTTCTCCTCATCAAACTCTCTCTTTCCTCTCAAACTTTCCCATTCTCTCTCCATTTTCGACCATGGCTGCCCTTTGAGCTCCCAAGACTTCTAACAAGCTCTCAAGGACTCTCAAGACCACTCCAATCTCGGCCATAGCAAGCAACATAGCAAAAATCTCTCACAAAGTTCAAAACCTCTCATTTTCGGCCATAGGTAAGTTTTGATGGTTTTCTTCCTTGTCTTTTGGTTTCACACACATGTACATCTCCTACACAAGCTAACTAATCTAGGATTTAAGGAAAATCAAGCTACCACTCAGCCAAAGCAAGGAAAAATAGGCTTTCATGCGATTCAAGAACATTTTGTGCATTTCATCCATCAAGTTGCTAAGGTGAGGGTTAAATCTTTTTAAATGCTTTCAAAACTCACATTCATGCTTTCATATGGCTGTATTTACTCTTGATGTTCATGTATAAATGTTTATGTGAGCCTATCTACTCATGCATGGCTTAATAATTGCTAAGAACTTAGAGTTATGTAAACTCGCTTTTCTGGCAGCTTTCTGAACTTGTAGAATGAAGTACTCTTTGTCTAGTAAACGTTGATAAAATTATATGACAATAAGTAGATCACTATATTTTTCAGTTCTGAACATTTTTGACAGAAATAAGCTAAGGCTAATTCGGATTTTAAGACCCTCAAAAATGGAAAAAATCATAATGTGTCTAAAACTGGACTGTTTTACGTAGTCTTACGGTTTTGGCCATAACTCCTAAGTCTGAACCCCAAATGCAGTGACATTTGTTCCTAGATTTAAAGAACTCATTAGATTTAATTTGAAATTTGGTACACTGAAATTGGAAATTAATTGCTAGGCTAATTGAATGTGGAAAAACAGACCATGGCAGTAAGGTTTTTGCTTAGTAATATACTTTGAATCATGTTGTAACCTTGCTTCAGGTATTGAATGCTTGGAATTGTGGCACTTACAAGTTGTGTGGGCTGTTGTGGTTGGTTAAGGTTGCTTAATTTGGTTGATGCATGACTTGGGTTCATTAATTGATAAATGGTTGCTTAATCGCATGTGTAAGCACGGAATTGAGGCCCTATCGCTTATGACTACTTGCTAAGAGATTATCCTATGATTAATTGTGTTCAATTTATGTTGAGGAATGTTAATAGGCTGCTCGGAATTGTCTTTATAACTCTAAATATGATTCTCGGTGATTGCGTGTTGATAAGTGAACTATTCTTACACCCGGTCTCGTATAAGCGTCATTGCATGCTTGTATAATCTTAACACTTGATACGTGAACCCCGAAATGAGTTATATGACTTGATTTATATGTCTTACTTGGCTGCCCGTTTAATGTTCATATAACTCTAAGTGTTCTACAAAGTGAGATTATATGTCAAGCATGCCTCGTTCGTTTACGTGTCAATATGTGATCTTGAAATTGCTCGGAGGCAACCTACTTTGTTGTCCTCCTAATGTGAATTTTTAAATGGTATAAATGTACATTGCATACAAGGATGCAACCTTTCATTGTGGCATGGTAGCGTTTCACAAACGTCGGGCGGCATAGGGCTTGCCGGTGCTCCCATGACTACCATGGTCCAATTCCCTCTCTCGCTTGGCATTCCACCCTCGGAGAGTTGGGTTGTAGGATTTTGGGGTGCATCCGGAGTACACCAAATTTGGAGTAATAAGTGGATGATTGAAGCCGGCCGCAACAATTGTTATCGAAAATGATATTGAGAGCAAATGCTCACCGATTCAACTTGAGAGCAAAAGCTCACCGTATCATTGAAATGATTGGTAATTGTATCTGTTGTTCAATTTGATTCTTATACTTTTCGTACTTTATTATTTGTAATAAGTGACATGTTTTCGAAATGGCGTTTTTGTAAGATTAATTGACAAAGAGTTTCAAAACGTTATCTCTCGTTCCCCTTCGCTGAGTTCATAAGGACTCACCCTCTTTTATCATCACAGGTGAAGAAGATCAGGAGCAGGTACTCGAGGAGAACGTGCCCGTTGATGACTCCTTGGAGTGATTGCATGTCTTATGTGCCTTGCTTGCCTGTGGTTGTTTTGTGAATGTTATGTTTGCTTGAAGACTACTTATATTGTTCTTGTTGTAAAAGACCCCCGTTGTAATTTGGGGTCTAATTTTGGCTTGTACTGATTATAACTAGGCGAGTACTCTATCTTGTGGTTTGCTATCACTATTTTGATTTAGTAACTATCATAGGCAACTCAATCACTACGTGAAGAATCAAATGATATGACTCTATCTAATTTTACCTAGGTGCTCAATAGTAAGGTAAAGATCAACAGGTACTTGCGCCCTAGGAATTGGCAAGTAAACGAGACATAGTCATCGTGCTAGGCTTATCAATTAAACAAGACTTTTGAGATAGACTAGCAGGCATATCAGTCATTGACCAAATAGGAGTCCTTAATGGAATTGGAGCAGTGATTGGAATAATTGAGGCATTTGAAAATTAGGTCAAACCAAAAGGTCCTAAATACAGCCGTTATGCTGTCGGTTTTTCGGAAAATCTTTCGGAGTTCTAGGCTAACGTTAAGTGTTAAATCATAATAACGGTTAAGTATGAAAAATTGAGTAAATAATTAGATCACACCCTAGTCTAGCCTCTATATGTCGGGTTGGGGCGTGATATGCCGCCCGTTCACCGACCTGCAATAGGGGCCTCTGATCCCCAAGGGCACGTGTCGTTGGCCATGCCATTGCGACAAAAGCATTGCGCCGGCCGCCTTGAAGTACAATTCCTATTGAGCGGCAGGCAAAATCCTTTGCAGATGACTTAAATAGGCAACAGGGTATTGTAAGTGGCAGAGTGGCCTTGCTGCCATAATCCACTGAGATTCAGCCATTTGTCGCTTCGATTCATCCCTCCACCAGTTCTACAATCCAATCCTATCCCATCAACTGACACTATTTTCCCCAAACGGACCAAGAAGTTCGACGCCCCATTCTGCTCCCCAAGTTTGTCTCCAAGTGTGTCTCCAAGTGCCTAAGTATCCCAAGTGTCGACGAGCGAATGCCCAAGTGTTGCCTAGCACTCTGTGCCCAAGTCCGAATAACATTTGCCCAAGTTTACCACGCTCGCAGCTTGCTTAAGTGCCACTACAAGTGTCGTGGGGTTTCGAGGCAACGATTCCCGATGATGCCTAAGTGCATGCCCAATTGATATGCCCAAGTGCAATGCCCAAGTGCTATGCTCAAGTGCTATGTCCACCTAAGCTCCATGCCCAAGTACTATAAGCACCTAAACTCTATGCCCAAGTGCTATGTGTGAACGACCCCCTTGCCAGCCAACCCTGCACATCGCCTCAAGTGCCCAAGTATTAGAAAGCCTATGCTTGCTTGTTAAGAGATGGTAAAAAATTTGAATCTGACCTTGTGTGTTACCCGCCCGCCGAGGTGCCTAACATTCTTCCCTTAGCATTAACGGTGACTGAGGTTATGTTGCCTTTATCTCGGACACGGCTGGGCACGTTGATGAACGGTTGCAGCACGACTGCCCACGGTGTTGCACGACGGCGCACGATTGGGCCTCGGATATGGCACGATGGGGCCTCGGATAGAGCGCGATGGGGCCTCGGATGGTTAACGATTGGCCCATGGCAGACATAGTTGTTGCGTTGTGGGGTGGCACATGGGGCACGATGGGGCATGGTTGTTGCGCTGTGCGGTGGCACATAGGGCACGATGGGGCAACCAGTTGGGCGACGGTAAGGCGCGCGCATGGGGCACGATGGGGCAACTAGTTGGGCGATAGTAGGGCGCTCACATGGGCGAGGCTATGCGCCTATGGGCACCACTATAGCGCGCATGGGCCACAGCTGTGCGCGTATGGGGCATGGCTATTGCGCGCATGGGCCACTGCTTTTACGCGCATGGGCTACTACTATTGCATGCATGGGCCCAGGTATTGCGCGCATGGGGCTTGTTGGTATGTGCATGGGGCGTGGATGTGCGAGCATGGGCCGAGGATGTGTGCATATTAGAAAGGGATGCGCGTGCATGGGCAAGGCTATAGCGCGCATGGGGCACCCATGCCGCACAATGGTTCGCGCATGCGGCGCCCATGCAGCGCCATGGTGTAAGCATGGGGCACCCATGCGGCGTGATTGTACACTCATGAGGTGCGATGTTGCGCGTATGGGTACCCACGCGGTGCGATGTTGAGTGCATAGGCGCCCATGCGGTGCGATGGGGCGCCCTTGCCGCGCGCATGGGGTACCCATGCGGCCTAATGCCTCACGTTTATGTGCGCATGGGGCGCACATGCCGCGCGATAGTGTGCGCATAGGGCGCGCATACCGCTCGTTGGTACGCGCATGGGGCGCGCGCATAGAGCTCCTATGCTGCGCGATGCCACACGTTGGGACGCGCATGGGGTGCCCATGCCACGCGATGATGTGGGCATGTAGCGCCCATGCCGAGCGCATGGAGCGCCCATACCGTGCGCTGGTGCCCGCATGGGACGCCCAAGCGCCTCACTGGTGCACGTATTCGGCGCCCTTGCCGAGCGTTGTTGCACGCATGGGGCATAGAAGGGGCACTGGTTTGGTGTACAGTAGGGGTACTATAGGGGTATGCTTGGGAGACGATAGGGGACGATAGGGGACGACTTGGGTACTACTTGGGGACGTTGGGCACGACGGACAAAGCTAGACCTTCGGGGGTATTGAGGGCCATGCGTAATGTTTTATAACACAAATGTGGACATTGATATGCTTTTAGAATTGGTTTCCGAATCTACGAAGTAGTCTTAACAATATCCCTTCCCGACAAACACATCGTCACATTTGGGAGGCGAATTAGATTAATCGGCTAACCAATCCATCCAAACAAATTTTTCACACCAAATATCATCTAAATCAATTAATTTATTAATTAATATGAATTTTCCATAATATTTTCTGATTTTTCCCTATTTTTCGTAATTATGTAAGAATAATAAAAATTATTTTTGATTCCCAATGGATCCCAAAAAAAATTTCACAACAAATATTATCTAAACAAATTAATGTATGAATTAAGATAAATTTTCCAGAATTTTCTAGTATTTTTTCTGATTTTCCGTATTTTTCGCAATTATTAAATATTTAAAATTATTTTTTTGGAAAAAATAATCTTGAAGCATTTGGGTATCATATCCTAACAATGAGCAGCAAGTTGGGTACAAAGATTATGCCCAATAGGGGCTCTAATAGTGTAAAACACCCATTATGAATCTCTGGCAAAATGTACGCTACTGTTGTTACTTGGGTTTTTGTATCTAAATGTACTATAGGGGGGTATGTGGTGTCAAGCCCCCTGGCCGAGGTCTATGCAGGGGGACGTTGTGGGCACTTCTTGGCACATTGTGGGCTATATCGTGGGTTATATTGTGGGTGGGAATGCCTACCGAGTGAATAACGCCAGGGTATTGCATTGCAAACTCGTGCGTCGGGGCCGTGCCACCCCCACCCTGTGTCCCCAAACATGTCCCTTGGCGCGGCATCAGGATGGCTAATGAGGAACGTGGTGGCTTCCCTAGCCCCTCATTATCCATCTTGGAGCCACAGCACCGTCGGCGTCATTTGGATGGCTAATAAGGGAGCGAGTGGTTGCCAAAGCACAAAACTAGTTATCCTTGTGCTGCCGGCTAGGCACACGTTGGGGGACATTCCTGTCCCCTGACGTGTCGTTGGGCCTGCGCGATGCGCGAATCGCCTAATAAATGAAGTAATGGACGTTCCCGAATGGATATGCGCTGCCATGGTACAGAGTCGTGGCGATCCAAGCACTACGTGGGCTTGGATGACTCTTGGGGGACGGTGGGGCCATGCGTGATGCGTGAACCGCCTGGCACATGTGGCATTGGCTTTCGTTAAGCAACGACGCAGGCGTTGCAATGAGACGATTGTTGATGCTTCAATGTCGTGGAGATCCAAGCACCATGCGGCCTTGAAGCCGTCCCCCAATTGGTTCTGACAAGCCTATGTGATGCGCGAATCTCCTAGCACACGACGCCATGGTCCTCGCTGAGTAGTAATGCGATGGACGTGGTCTAGTGTCGTGGCGATCCAAGCACCGCGTGGGTAGGAAGTTTGCTTGTCCCGTCCTATGCATGTGGGTGCATATAGGGGACGGTGGGGGATGGCGCGATGATTGAATCGCCTAGCACACGGCCTTGGCTTTTGTTAAGTGACAATGCGAGCGTTGCGATAAGACGATGGCTAGAGCTTCACTGTCGTGGTGATCCAAGCACTGTGCTACCTCAAAGCTATCCT
>CM075776.1:34430856-34435856 GCA_037974665.1 Ehretia macrophylla
GATAAACAAGATATCAAGCATTTACAATCAATAATAGCAATCAATTAACTTTTCAAGCATAACTATCATTAATAGCAACAAGAACACCAATTAAACAAGTAACAACAGTTCAAACACGAAAACGACAAATATCACTATTCAATCTCTAACTTCCAAAGGCAATTACGAGCAAACGAGCTACGGGATTAGGAAACCGATTTCACTACATTCACTTAGGCACTACAAGGCACATTTCTATGTCACTAAACTTCATTTTCTCACCCGAGGCCCGAAAGTCCACCTACTGCGTTTGAACTACAGCTATGCTAACCGGTCATTCAATCAACGCCACAACAGCGCCAAAAATACTTCCATGCCCTCAATAGAAAAACCCCCAACTCAATTCGAGCACGGTCAACACTTGGTCAAATGGCCCATTTTCGTTTCATTGTCTAATTTTCAATTTTAACAAAGGCCGGTCTGTTTTTATTGCACATTTTATCTTTCTATCACTAATGGCACCTATCCAAATCAAGCAATCGCAATTCGGATCAAAATCCGAAATTCTAGGGTTTTACTATTCAAAATCACTATTTATTGTTCTTCCCCAATTTCAAATACGCAATTTCAGCCGTAAAAATTGCTAAATAACTATCAAACAATGCTCTACGAACTCAAAGGAAGCTATATCAAGCAATTATAGGCATTATAACACATTATATATCAAATCTAAAAATTTGAAACAAAAATCAAATTCGAATATAAATGCATAAAAGCGTGAAAACCCTCACAGAGATTGAAGACCAAGACCCGCAAGGACCCGAGCCATGACCCCCGAGCAATTCCACGCATGATTGTAGAAGAAAATGCAAGCAAAATCTTTTTTTTTCTCTTGGAGAGTTTCGGCCAAGGGGGGGAACTTGGGTGGTATTTTATTTTTGTTTTTTGGATCATTTTGTTGATTTTTGGCTATTTAAAATAATTGACAAAGCTCAAGGGCAAAATGGTCATTTAGCAAAGTCAAAATTCAAGTTAAATTGGTCAACTAAGGCTATTTTGGTTATCATTTGGTCTAGCTCAAGTTAAAACAATGCAATTAGATGGAAAACAACTAAAACTAGCTAAATTAAACTAAAAACATTTTTCACTAAGTCCGAGGAATATTTCTCTAACTCTCATTTTCAAAATACTACGATCAAACGGTTAATAAATGATCGCTAATAAAGTCATGAGAAATAATATAATATTTTAATTTTTTTGAAAAGTAGAATAGTAGAATAGTTTAAAATTTACTCTGGCTCGGAGTTACTTTTCTTATTTATTTGAAAACCGAGTAATTTTAATGCAAGACAATTAAAACCGATTATTAAAATAATCAAAACAATCACAATAATCAATATTCATTTAAAAATAATTAATTTAACTATTTCTAGAATATTTTAAAGAATTATGAAGTTAATACTAAAATACAAATAAACAAGTTAATATAAACACGTAATCAGATGCAATTGATTACTAACATTTAAGATGACACTTAATTAAATACAAGAAAGTAAATCCAATTTCTATAAATAATAAAAATAGGTGATAATCTTTTAGTTAATCAGTATAAAAATTATTGAATGCATCTAAAAGAAATATCAAAATAGTGCAAAATGAATGATTAACTAATTAAACACTTAATTAAATGCAGTCAAATGCTATTAAATGCATGCCGGGTTTGGGTTATCACATCCTTCCCCCCTTAAAACAATTGCATCCCCGCAATTCTTCTTCCTATAAAACTCAGCATCATCTGAAATCTAACTTTGACTAATCTTCATCGGTTGCTGACCAAGATAGTGAATAAGGATGCTCGTAGGAAAACCCGAATAGAAATCCCAACCAAGAATGCCGAGAAAATACCAATTAAAGACTGAAGCAAAGATACTCATGAAGTGCTGATTACCGTAAGTAGACCTAGCTGAAAGTTCTGTAAAAGTATATAGAGAGGTATACCAAAGGCCAATCTCTAAATGAAATCCTCCAATCATTGAGTCCCTACCGCAACATCTTAGTAAAACAACAAGTATAGATTCCCCTGAGTGGAAAGGCCAAAGGAGAAGCCCGAGAAGATATAGCATGAACAAGATCAAACTCCGAGGCTTCATCACCACTTATTGGTTGAAAACTTTATACAAACTTACTACCAAGAAAGTCCAAATTATTACACATCATACCGTAAACAATACAAGATAATAAGTCCAAGCAGAATTCCAAGTATAGGATCTTCCAATAAATGCCAATAAGGAAAATACTAGTAGAATGCCCAATAAGAATTCCAAAGAGTACCGTAAGTAATATTACACGATAAGTCCGATAGGAATTCCAATTACCAAACCAACTGAGGGATGCCAAAGAAAATAACCGAACAATGCTCCAGTAAAAAAATACCAAGGATTGCCCAATAAGTAAGTATTAGATAAATGACCACTAAGAATTCTAGAGAATACCATTGAAGAATTTCCAATAAGGGATGCCAGTAACACACCAATAAAGACCGAGACATATATGTCATAGATAATACCATGCAGTAAGTCCGATTGAAACCCCAATAGCCAAGTCTACCAAGAAGTGCCGACAGAAGTTCCAAGGAATACCCAATAGGAAAAATCAAAGAATGCTCCAAAGAATAATCAAATAGAACCCCAAAGGAAAGCTACTCTTTCACAATTGTTAAGCACAGAGGAAGGACTTAGAAGAATGCTAGTAGCAGTGCTTCAAAGACAAACACCAACTCCCAAATAATGGCCTAACGAAATACTGCTCATTCCTGTCAATCCACATAACTTAAAGGGCCTGCTACTAACCACTTCTCTTCAGGGGAAGGAATAAGTCTTTCTTACCATTCCAACGGGACATGTATTAATGCCAAGATATCACATTTATACATATATGCCTTAATCTTTTATGCAAGCATGTTTGTAAAACAGTTTATTCAACAAAGTCACTCAAGCACGACAATCAAGTCAAGCATAACATAATCAATTCAAATCACGGCACAACCAATTCAAAACATTCCAATACACACATTGCAAGCAAAACTTCAAGCAAATAACAATTCACGAGATCAATTCGATTCACGATGCCAATTCAATACACGAGTAGTCACTTCACTTCACGTAACACACATTTAGCACATAACACATAACCATATCACATAGGTACATACATTCAAGTCAAGATATGATCTCACATACAAGCATACACTTTTAAGACACACTTAACAAACACACATTCAAGGATCACTACCCACCAGACCGAGGACCATGTCCTGGCTTATGAGCTATACAAGCTCTGATACCACCTGTAACACCCCGATCCCTCTCGAGACCGGGAGTTCAATCAATCAATCTAACCACAACCCAATTCCAAACCCGGGCAAAATTTTTAGGGAAAGATGGACGAAGTCTCCCCTGTTTCTAGGCAAAATGTAAAACCTATAATAGCATATAAGTGGACCAGTACCGTGTCCCAACCATACAAACACCTCAAGGCCATCCGAGCCTTGGTTCTCAACAAGCGAACACAAGTAAATATACATTTCCAGTTTAAATGCTAACCTATCTCTTCTCATCTTTGACAAGTACATTCATGCTTGGCAACTAAACTATACTAACTTATTGCATAAAATAGACTATCATACCATTTTAACTCGTTTCCTTTGGACATTGCAAACATGCATTGAAGTTAAACTATACTATCTGAATACACAAACTAGCTTATCATACCACTTCAATAATCTAGTAAAACTTAAATTACATTCATTTTTAACATTAAATACAAACAACACATGAAACATACATCTTTGCATCTTTGACAACTCAAGCCACATAGCATGCAAGACAACTCTTCAAGCATGATCTTTCACGTAACCACGAACTTTCCAGCTAACAAGGCATTTCCTAAAATATGGTGGTGAGGAGTGAGTATACACAACACGTATACTCAGTGAGGGCAAGACAGATATCGAGGTGGAGAGAAAGAAAGTGGTGCAATGCAAATAAGGAAGTTAAGCAATACAACTGACAAGTAAGCAATCAATATAAACAAACAATACAATAAACAAGTAATAAAAGCATTAACACAACAATTCAAAGCTATACCACACTCTGAAGGCTATGGTTAACTCATACGAGCAATGTACCATGCGATTCGATTCTACGAGCATTACATCAATCTCGAGCTTGATGTTGACAACGATGACAATAAGCACGCAACCACCTTATAACATCCACTGGGTGTACTCTGGAAGTACCCCGACACATCTACGACCCAAATCTCCCAGGGCGGCATCCCTAGCAAGAATGGGAATAGGACACAAAGCTAGAGCAACCAACCCTAGCAACCCGAGGCTACCCAGAGAGGCCCATCACTCACGCGCTTGACTCTATGCCATGCAAGACACGATACAAGGCGATAAACGAGTGATAGCACAAAAGTGCAGATTAGTGACGATAAACAAGATATCAAGCATTTACAATCAATAATAGCAATCAATTAACTTTTCAAGCATAACTATCATTAATAGCAACAAGAACACCAATTAAACAAGTAATAACAGTTCAAACACGAAAACGACAAATATCACTATTCAATCTCTAACTTCCAAAGGCAATTATGAGGCAAACGAGCTACGGGATTAGGAAACCGATTTCACTAAATTCACTTAGGCACTACAAGGCACATTTCTATGTCACTAAACTTCATTTTCTCACCCGAGGCCCGAAAGTCCACCTACTACGTTTGCACTACAGCTATGCTAATCGGTCATTCAATCAATGCCACAACAGTGCCAAAAGTGCTTCCATGCCCTCAATAGCAAAACCCCTAACTCAATTCGAGCACGGTCAACACTTGGTCAAACGGCCCCTTTTCGTTTCATTGTCTAATTTTCAATTTTAACAAAGGCCGGTCCATTTTTATTGCACATTTTATCTTTCTATCACTAATGGCACCTATCCAAATTAAGCAATCGCAAT
>CM075776.1:34440856-34445856 GCA_037974665.1 Ehretia macrophylla
AACCAAGCGTGGGTAAATGGCGGGAGTAACTATGACTCTCTTAAGGTAGCCAAATGCCTCGTCATCTAATTAGTGATGCGCAAGAATGGATTAACGAGATTCCCACTGTCCCTGTCTATTACCCAGGGAACCCACAACCAAGGGAACGGGCTTGGCAGAATCAACGGGGAAAGAAGACCCTGTTGAGCTTGACTCTAGTCCGACTTTGTGAAATGACTTGAGATGTGTAGGATAAGTGTTAGTAGAAAGGCGAAAGTGAAATACCACTACTTTTAATGTTATTTTACTTATTCCGTGAAT
Source organism: Ehretia macrophylla (assembly GCA_037974665.1). NCBI lineage: Eukaryota > Viridiplantae > Streptophyta > Magnoliopsida > Boraginales > Ehretiaceae > Ehretia > Ehretia macrophylla. The sequence goes on from CM075776.1 coordinate 34,441,157, forward strand.
TGGAGGTGGGGCAATGCCCCTATTTTTGGACCCAAGGCTCACTCTGCGGGCCGATCCGGGCGAAAGACATTGTCAAGTAGGGAGTTTGGCCGGAGCGGCACATCTGTTAAAAGATAACGCAAGTGTCCTAAGATGAGCTCAACGAGAACAAAAATCTCGTGTGGAACAAAAAGGTAAAAGATCGTTTGATTCTGATTTCCAGTACGAATACGAACCGTGAAAGCGCGGCCTAACGATTCTTTCGACCTTCGAAATTTGAAGCTAGAGGTGTTAGAAAAGTTACCACAGGGATTACTGGCTTGTGGCAGCCAAGCGTTCATAGCAACGTTGCTTTTTGATCCTTCGATGTCAGCTCTTCCTATCATTGTGAAGCAGAATTCAACAAGTGTTGGATTATTCACCTACCAATAGGGAACATGAACTGAGTTTAGACCGTCGTGAGACAGGTTAGTTTTACCCTACTGATGACAGTGTTGCAATAGTAATTCAACCTAGTACAAGAGGAACCGTTGATTCGCACAATTGGTCATCGCGCTTGGTTGAAAAGCCAATGGCGCGAAGCTACCGTGCGTTGGTTTATGACTGAATGCCTCAAAGTCAGAATTTGGGCTAGAAGCGACGCGCTCGCCCACTGCCCATTCACCGACCCGCAGTAGGGGCCTCCGGTCCCCAAGGGCACATGTCATTGGCCAAGCCATTGCGACAGAAACATCACACCGGCTTCCTTGAAGTACAATTCCTATCAAGTGGTGGGCATAATCCTTTGCAGGTGATTTAAATACACGACGGGGTATTGTAACTGGCAGAGTGGCCTTGCTGCCACGATCCATCAACCAATACTATTTCTCCCAAACGGACCAAGAGGTTCGACGGCCCATGCTGTTCCCTAAGTTTGTCTCCAAGTATGTCTCCAAGTGCCTAAGTATCCCAAGTGTCGATGCGCGAAAGCCCAAGTGTTGCCTAGTGTTTTGTGCCCAAGTCCGAATAACATTTGCCCAAGTTTGCCACCTCGCTGCTTGCATAAGTACCGCTGCATGTGTCGTGGGGTTTCGAGGCAACGATGCCCGATGATACCCAAGTGCATGCCCAATTGCTATGCCCAAGTGCCATGCCCAAGTGCTATGCCTAAGTGCTATGTGCACCCAAGCTCCATGCCCAAGTGCTATGTGCACCCAAGCTCCATGCCCAAGAGCTATATGTGAACGGCCCCCTTGCCAGCCGACCCTGCGCATCGCCTTGAGTGACCAAGTGTTAGACAGCCTATGTTTGCTTGTTAAGATATGGAAAAAAATTTGAATCCGACCTTATGTGTTACCCGCTCGTCGAGGTGCCTAATGTTCTTCCCTTAGCATTAACGGTGACTGAGGATATGTTGCCCCTATCTCGGACACAACTGGGCACGTTGATGAATGGTTGTAGCACGACTGCCAACAGTGTTGCATGATGGCGCACGATTGGGCCTCGGATATGGCACGATAGGGACTCGGATGCGGCGTGATAGGGCCTCGGGTGGTTAATGATTGGGCCACGACAGACATGGTTGTTGTGCTGTGGGGTCACACATGGGGCACGATGGGGCAACCAGTTAGGCAACGGTAGGGCGCGCGCATAGGGCACGATTGGGCAACCAGTTGGACGATGTGAGGCGCGCGCATGGGCGAGGCTATGGGCCCATGGGTACCGCTGTAGCGCGCATGGGCCACGGTTGTGCGCACATGGGGCACGGCTATTGCACGCATGGGCCCTGGTGTTGCGCGCATGGGGCGAGTTGGTTAGTGCATGGGGCGCAGATGTGTGCACATTAGCCACAGATGTGCACGCATGGGAAAGGCTATAGCATGCATGGGGCACCCATGCCGTACGATGGTACGCGCATGGGGCGCCCATGTCGCGTGATGGTTCCCGCATGGGGCGCCCATGTGGGCCATGGTCCGAGCATAGGGCGCCCATGCGGCCCGATTGTGCGCACATAGGGTGCCTATGCAGTGCGATGTTAAGCACATGGGGCGCCCATGCCGCGCGATGCCGCACGTTGGTATGAATTAATATAAATTTTCCCGAATTTTCTAGTATTTTTTTGATTTTTCCCTATTTTTAGCAATTATTAAATATTTAAAATTATTTTTTTGGAAAAAATAATTTTGAAGCATTTAGGTATCATATCCTAACAATGAGCAGCAAGTTGGGTACGAAGATCATGCCCAACGGAGGCTCTAATAGTGTAAAACACCCATTATGAATCTCTGACAAAATGCACGCTACTGCTGTCACTTGGGTTTTTGCATCTAAATGTACTATAGGGGGGTATGTGGTGTCAAGCTCCCTGGTCGAGGTCCATGCAAAGGGACGTTGTGGGCACTTCATGGCACATTGTGGGCTATATCGTGGGTTATATTGTAGGCGGGAATGCCTAATGAGTGAATGATGTCGGGGTATTGTATTGTATACCAGTGCGTCGGGGTCGTACCACCCCTACCCCGCGTCCCCCGACATGTCCCTCGGCACGACACCAGGATGGCTAATAAGGAACGTGGTGGCTTCCTTAGCCCCTCATTATCCATCTTGGTGCCACAGCACTGTCGGCGTCATTTGGATAGCTAATGAGGGAGCGAGTGGTTGCCAAAGCACAAAACTAGCTATCATTGTGCTGCTGGCTAGGCACACGTTGGGGGACATTCCTATCCCCTAACATGTTGTTGGGCTTGTGCGATGCGCGAATCGCCTAGCACACGAAGCTATGACCTTTGCCGAGTGGATACGCGTGGCTTTGGTATAGTGTCATGGCGATCCAAGCAATGCGTGGGCTTGGGTGACTCTTAGGGGACTGTAGGGGCATGCGTGATACGTGAATCACCTAGCACACGTGGCATTGGCTTTCGTTACGTAATGACGCAGGCGTTGCGATGAGACGATTGTTGATGCTTCAATGTCCCATGCGGCCTTGAAGCCAACCCCGGTTGGTTCTAACGGGCCTGTGCGATGCGCGAATCACCTAGCACATGATGCCATGGTCCTCGTTGAGTCGTAATGCGATGGAAGTGGTCTAGTGTCATGGCGATCCAAGCACCGCGTGGGCAGGAAGTTTGCTTGTCCCGTTCCGTGCATACGGGTGCATATAGGGGACGGTGGGGGACAGCACGATGTGCGAATCGCCGAGCACACGGCCTTGGATTTCATTAAGTGACGACGCGAGCGTTGCGATGAGACAATGGCTAGAGCTTCACTGTCATGGCGATCCAAGCACCGTGCTGCCACGAAACCGTCCCACGGTGTGTTCCCACAGGCCTACGCGATGCGCAAATCGCCTAGCACACGATGCCATGGTCCTCGCTGAGTCGTAATGCAATGGACGTGGTCTAGTGTCGTGGTGATCCAAGCACAGCATGGGCAGGAAGTTTGCTTGTCCCATTCCGTGTGTGCGGGAGCATATTGGGGAAATGTGAGGGACTGCGCGTTGCGCGAATCGCCTAGCACATGGCCTTCGCTTTCGTTAAGTGATGACGCGAGTATTACGATGAGACGATGGCTAGAGCTTCAATGTCGTGGCGATCCAAGCACCGTGCTGCCTCGAAGCCGTCCTACTGTGTGTTCCCACAGGCCTGCGCAATGCACGAATCGCTTAGCACACGACGCCATGGTCCTCGTTGAGTCATAATGCAACGGACGTGGTCTAGTGTCGTGGCGATCTAAGCACCGCGTGGGCAGGAAGTTTGCTTGTCCCATTCCGTGCGTACGGTAGCATTTAGGGGGATGATGGGTACTGTGCGATGCGTGAATTGCCTAGTACATGGCCTTGGCTTTCGTTAAGTCACGACATGAGCGTTGCGATGAGACGATGGCTAGAGCTTCAATGACGTGGCGATACAAGCACCGTGCTGCCTCGAAGCCGTCCCACTGTGTGTTGCCACGGGCCTGCGTGATGCACGAATCGCTTAGCACACGACGCGATGGTCCTCGTTGAGTCGTAATGCAATGGACGTGGTCTAGTGTCGTAGTGATCCAAGCACCGCGTGGGCAGGAAGTTTGCTTGTACCGTTCCGTGCGTGCGGGAGCATTTAGGGGGACGGTAGGTACTGTGCGATGCGTGAATTGCCTAGCACATGGCCTTGGCTTTCGTTAAGTCACGACACGAGCATTGCGATGAGACGATGGCTAGAGCTTCAATGACGTGGCGATACAAGCACCGTGCTGCCTCGAAGCAGTCCCACTGTGTGTTGCCACAGGCTTGCGTGATGCGCGAATTGTTAGCACACGACGCCATGGTCCTCGTTGAGTTGTAATGTACCGGACGTGGTCTAGTGTCATGGCGATCCAAGCACCGCGTGGGCAGGAAGTCCGCTTTCGGTTGGTACCTCAATTGCATACACCTGGTGCATGGTTGGGCACCACGAAGTTGGCTCTTAAGCTTGCAATGTGCGGCTTAGTTATGCACCTCGTGTCGTGTCACTCAGAAAATCTTCGTGCCTAGCGGTGCGTGCTTGGGCCATCTCACTGGTTTCGTTTGCCTGAAGGGCTTTGTTTGCCTAGACGGTAGGTGGTTACCGGCTTGGTAGTCCGGGCATAGCGAACGTGATAGCGCGTGAGTGGTGGTCGGCTTGTATGGGTCAGTTGGATCCCTGCTTGGGCAGCGACGTCTGCCCTTGCTTGCTTCTTAATTTGTGGGCCGAGTGCTTACATTGCCTCGGTCGGCCAGCCAAGTT
>CM075776.1:34448356-34500856 GCA_037974665.1 Ehretia macrophylla
ACGTTATGTTTGTTTTGAAGACCATTTCTTATGTTGTTGTTGTTGTTTTAAATTACCCCCGTTGTAATTTGGGGTCTAATTTTGGCTTGTACTGATTATAACTAGACGAACATGCTATTTTAGTGGTTTGCTCTCGCTATTTTGATTTAGTAACTATCACAGGCAACTGAAGCATTAGGTGAAGGAACAAATAAAATGAACCTATCTAATCTTATCCATGTACTTATTCATAGGCTGAAAGATAATAGGTACTCGCGTAAAAGGACTTGACAAATAAACAGAACATAGTTATCTTGTTAGGCTTGTTAACCAAATGAGACTTTCGAGTAAGATCAATAGGCATATTGGTTAATGATAAAATAGGAATCTTAGTTGGAATCGAAGTGATGATTGAAAGTTTTGAGGCGTTTAGAAAATTAGGTCAAACCAAAGGTCTTACAAACAGCCGTTATGCTGCTGGTTTTTCAAAAAATATTTTGGAGTTCTAGGCTAACATTAAGTGTTAAATCATAACAACAGTTAAGTATGTGAAATGGTGTAAATGATTAGATCACACCCTAGTCTAGCCTCTATAGGTCGGGTTGGGGCGTGACACCTTATTAGAATGGTATCAGAGCTTAGATTGCTTAAGCCAGGTTTAACTCTCGGACCGTGGGTAGAAGCCCTAAGGTAATTATGATGTCTTGTTAATATGTGCCAATGTTAATTGTGCCTTCTTTGTTTATATGTGCTTATGTGATTAACATGTCTTCATTGTTTGAAAGTTTTATGCCTACATGAAATTGTATGTTGTATACTCTATGTCTTAATTTCTTATCTTATCGTGTCCCGATAATTGTATATAATAAATTGTACCTATAGATGGCTGGCCCTAGTACCCGCAATACTAATAGGGGTGATGAGCCTCAAGAAACCAGAGATGCTCACCAAACTAATCCAGGCATGGCTATGTTTAACATGATGGCGAGTGCTATGGATCGAGTGTCGCGAGTGATGGAACGTCAAGAACCACGTGCAGCAGCAATTAATAACAACAACAGGAATGGTGGTAACAATGGCAGAAACAGCAGAATGGGGGAATTCCTTGATTTTCACCCGTCCAAGTTCTACAGGGAAGCTAATGATGAAAAGGCAAAGGCTTGGTTGTTTGAGATTGAAAGGATATACAAGCCACTTGACTATACTGATGAAGAAAAGATTGAGTTCGTTGTGTTTATGTTACATGGGGATGCTGAGCATTGGTGGCAAACTATGGAGGCACTTTGGGAAACTGATCATACACCTCGCCTGTGGAGTAAATTTGTTAAGGCCTTCAAGGAGAAATACATACTTGCGGTTTCAAGACAGATGCAGATTGAAGAGTTTATGACCTTGATCTAAGGCACCATGACAGTGGCTCAGTATGAGGCTCGCTTCGATAGATTGTCCCGCTATGCACAATACATGGTCAGTACCCCTGAGGCGAAGATGTGGAAATTTATGAATGGGTTGAGGCCAGAAATTCAAGATCACTTGGCTTCACATGACTTTACTACATACTCCGCCCTTCTTGCTGCTGCTTCCCGAGTGGAGAAGAGAAAACTTGATAGAGCCAGTTCGAGTCAGCCGAACAAGAAACCTTACCAGCCTCAAGGACAACAGAGGAATTTCTAGACTCAGCGTCGCAGTCAGGGCCAAAGCCAGAACAGACTAGTCAATGATGTGGCCCGTCTAAAGCACTATCAGCCTCTTCTACCCGTGGATCCACAGGTAGTTCACCCGCTACTTAGACTGTCACATGTTCTTACTGTAATAGGAAGGGTCACACTGAGGCCTAGTGCTTGAGGAAATTGGGTCGATGCGTGGGGTATGGCAGCGATCAACACCAGGTTAAGGACTGATCTAAATGGCAGGGAGGACAAAATCAGAATAAACCAACTGGTAGAGGCAAGACTCCAGTTCCTAGAGTTCTGCCCCGAGCTTATGCTATTGAATGCGAGGAGCTTCCTGAGGAGACTGCTGTTGTTGAAGGTACATTCTTGATACTGAATCAACCTGTTAGGGTGCTAATTGATCTAGGTGCTACTCATTCATTTATTACTCCCTTATGTGTACAACATGTGAAATTACGAGTTGAATGTTTGCCTTACGAAGTAGAAGTCGGTACTCCGATGCGTTTTAAACTTGTTACTAGCTCGGCATGTAAAACATTTAAAATTCAAATTAAGGATAAGGAATTCTCGGCCAATTTTATAGTGTTACCTTTTAGAGACTATGAAGTTATCTTAGGGATGGACTGGTTGGCAAAACATCATGCCTAACTAGATTGCTGGACGAAGATCGTAACATTCCAGGTACTTGGCCAACCAAAATTTGAGGTAATGGGTCGAAGAGATTTCACCGGGAGTTCCATCATTTCATCCATGAAAGCAGTGAAGTTCTTGAGAAAAGGGTGTATCGGATACTTAGCTTACCTCATCAATAAGCCATCTGACAAAGCTAAGTTGGATGAGATGCCGGTGATCAAAGAATATGCCGATGTGTTTCCAAAAGAATTACTGGGTTTACCTCCGGCTTGGGAGATCGAGTTTGTAATAGAATTACTGCCCGGTACACAACCGATATCTAAAGCTCCCTATCGTATGGCACTAGCCAAGCTACAAGAATTGAAGGACCAATTGCAAGGATTGTTGAAGAAGGGGTTTGTTCAACCAAGTTCTTCTTCGTGGGGTGCACCAGTCCTATTTGTAAAGAAGAAAGACGAAACGTTGAGGTTATGCATTGATTACCGAGGATTGAACCAAGTGACCGTCAAAAATAAATACCCACTTCCATTGATTGATGAGTTGTTTGACCAACTTCAAGGAGCTAAAGTGTATTCAAAACACGACTTGAGACAAGGGTATTATCAGCTGCGGATCAAAAAGGAGGATGTTCCTAAATCGACTTTCAAGACGAGATATGGGTACTATGACTTTGTGGTAATGCCATTTGGGTTAACTAATGCCCCTGCAACTTTTATGGACTTAATGCACATGGTGTTTCAACCTTACTTGGACCAATTTGTAATGATATTTATTGATGATATTTTGGTATACTTGAAATCTGAGGCAGAGCATGAACAACATCTGCGATTGGTATTACAAAAACTTCGGGAGCATCAATTGTATGCAAAGTTTAGTAAATGTGAATTTTGGTTGCAGCAGATTGCATTCTTGGGGCACATTATATCCCAAGAAGGAATAGCGGTGGACCCAGCAAAGATAGAAGCGGTGATGTCTTGGAGGAAGCCGAAAAATGTCACAGAGGTTCGGAGTTTTCTTGGTCTAGCCAGCTATTATCGGAGGTTCGTGAAGGATTTCTCAAAGATTGCAGGACCGCTTACAAAGCTCACTCAGAAAAAAAAAAAACAAAGTTCGTGTGGGATGATAAGTGTGAGAACAGCTTTCAGGAGTTGAAGACAAGATTGACAACTGCACCTGTTCTTGCATTACCTGAAGGAAGTCAATGCTTCGTAATCTATAGCGATGCTTCTAAGGAAGGATTGGGTTGTGTATTGATGCAAAATGGTAAAGTGATTGCATATGCCTCTAGGAAGCCAAAGCCGTATGAATTGAATTACCCGACGCATGATTTGGAGCTAGCGGCTATTGTGTTTGCACTAAAGAAATGGAGGCACTATTTGTGGGGTAACAAGTTTGAGGTGTTTACGGATCACAAGAGCTTGAAATACTTGTTCTCACAGAAAGAACTGAATATGAGGCAAAGATAGTGGATGGAGCTCTTGGATGATTATAACTGCACAATCAATTATGTGCCTGGTAAAGCAAATGTGGTTGCAGATGCCTTAAGCCGGAAGGCGAGCATGGCAAGAGTAGAGGTTAAGGTGTGGGAGATGTTAAAAGAAGCATTATGTGGAAACCACAATTGACACAAAAAGGGTAACTATTTGCCACTACAAAAGTTCAATCGACCTTGTTGTCTGAGATACGAGAGGCTCAGCAGAAGGATCAACAGTTTCAGAAGATTAAGGAAGGCAACACATAATTCAAGTTTCACGATGATGGTATTTGGAGGTTCAGGAGCCGAATTTGTGTCCTTAATGACCCAGAGTTGAAAAAGAAGATTCTTGAAGAAGCCCATATGTCACGCCCCAACCCAACCTAAGGAGGCTAGACTAGGGTATGACCTAATTCATTTATACTTTTTTCACATTCTTAGCCTTTTTGTTATGATTTAATGCTTAACGTTGGCCTAGAACTCCAAAAGTTTTTCCAAAAAACCGACAGCATAACGGCTGTATTTAAGACCTTTGGTTTGACCTATTTTCTAAAACGCCTCAAAACCTTTAATCATTGATTCAATTCCAACTAAAATTTCCTATTTTGTTATCAATAGATATGCCTACTAATTTATCTCGATAGTCTCGTTTGATTGACAAGCCTAGCATGATAACTATGTCTCGTTTATTTGCCAGTTCCTGTCTTGCAAGTACTTATTATCCCTTAGCTTACGCATAAGCACCTAAGTAAGGTTAGACAGAGTTTCATTATATGCTTCTTCATCTAGTGGTTTAAACACCTATGATAACTACTAATCAAGATAATGAAAGCAAACAACCAATAAAGAGTTCGTCCGGTTTTAATCAGTACAAGCCAAAATTAGACCCAAATTACAATGGGGTCATTTACATCAACAAAATGAACAGTTTACAATCAAAACCAACATCCATATAGCAACCACTTTTAGGAAAAGCACAAAAGCACGTAGTCACTCTAAGGAATCATCAACAAACACATTCTCCTTGGGTACCTTGACACGCCCCAACCCGACTTATAAAGGTTAGACTAGGGTGTGATCTAATCATTCAAGTCATATCACGTACTTAATCGTTCAAGAGGGTTTAACACTTAACATTTTAGCCTAAACTCCATAATTTTCCAGAAAACCGGCAGCATAACGGCTGTAATTAGGCTCTTTAGTTTGACCCAATTCTCTAAACGCCTCGAAATTTCAATCTCAATTTTATTTCCAACTAAGATTACTATTTATAACCAATCGAAATGCCTACCAGTTATCTCGAAGTCTCGTTTGATTAATAACCTAGCATGATACTATGTCTCGTTTGTTTGTTAATCCTTGTTACAAAAGTACCTATTGATCTTAGCTTAACAATGAGTACCTGCTTTAAATTGGATAGGTTCATTTTACTTAATCCTTACCGGATACTTCATAACCCTATGATAGATACTAGCCAATAACGATAGCAAAACGACCATAGTAGTATCTATCTAGTTATTATCAGTACAAGCCAAAATTAGACCCTAAATTACAACGGGGGTCTTTTACAATACAATAACAAGCATCATAAGAAATGAAATAGTCTTCAAGCAACATAGTGTTCACAAATGGCCATAATCAAGCAAGGCACGTAGGGCAAGCAATCATTCCAAGGAATCATCATTAGGCATGTTGTCCTCGGGTACCTGTTCCTGGTCTTCTTCACCTGAGATGATAAAAGAGGGTGAGTCCTTATGAACTCAGCGAGGGGGAATGAGAAATAAGTTTTGAAACTCATTTTCCGGTTCAACTTATGAAAACCATTTTTGCAAGCATGAATATATCACAAGTAAGTACATTATGTAATGTAAAAGTAAAGGAACACAATTACCCATCTTTCCTCACCGAGGTCCTCTAGGAACCAAGCGAGAGTACTTATACACATAGTAAAAGGATTTTGCTCTCAGTTCATGTCAGTATCAGTTGTTGCGGCCGACTTCAAATCATCCCCTTATCACGCCAAATGGGTGTACTCCTGATGTACCCCGAAATCCTACAACCCAACTCTCCGAGGAAGTCTAGCCCCTAAGCGAGAGAGGGAATTGGACAATGGTAGTCACGGTTGCACTCGCAAGCCCAATGCCGCCCGGTGTGTGTGAACGCTACCAGGCCAGAATGAAAGGTTTCAACCTTGTATGCAATGCACATTTATGACATTTAATATATCACATTTGGAGGTCAACAAAGTAGGTTGCCTCCGAACAGTCATAAGATTGCACATTGACAGATAAACAAGCGAGGCACGATATGACAGGCAATTTCACTTGAAAGCACATGGAGTTATATGAATATTAAATGGGCAGCCATGTAACCCATGTAAATCAAGTCATATAACTCATTTCAAAGTTCACGTGATCAAATAATAAGATTATCCAACATGCAACGACATCTACGTGGGATCGGGTGCAAGAAAGGCCTACTTGTCAACATGTAATCATCGAAATCATGTTTAGGGCTACGAAGGCAACTACAGGCAGCCTATTAATCACATAATTAAACACGATATCCAAAGGATCAACATTTAGCGAGTTTACCTAGTTACTAGGGTTTCAATTCGTGCTTACCCGTGCGATTAAATCCCAAGTCATCTCGTAATTAAACTCAAGCCATGCATTGATTAATTCAAACACCCTCAAGTATTCAAAGCAGTCCACACAACATCCAAATGCCACAATCCCAAGCATTTAATGCAACAAGAGAAGCTACAATAATTTTTCCAAGCATATCACTAGGTGAAACCCTCACTGCAATGGACTATTTTCTCACATTCATTGAGACAAGAAAAAAATCTCCAATTCCAGTGAAAAAGATGTCAAATAAAATCTTAAGGAGTGAACTAAATTCAGAAACAAATCTCGCATCATTTGGAGTTCGGGTTCAAGAGTTATAGCCAAAACAGTGAGACTACACAAAACTGCCCAGATTTGCACACATTTCAATACTTGTCGTTTTTTAGGGCCTTAGGGTCAGATTTAGCCTTAGTCCATTTCTAACAAAAATGTCCAGAACTGAAAGATCTAGAACCAAAACAAATTTCATGCATTTTGGATGTCATTTACTAAGTTAAAACTGGTTCGTTCTATAAGGTCAGTGAATCTGCCAAAACCTGCTTCATTTTTCCAGACTTTCCAGATTTGGACACATTTTGATAATTTTCCATTTTTATGACCTTCAATTCAAAATTAGCTTTGTCCTATTTCTGAGAAAAATGCTCAGAACTGGCAAAAATTGCTACCTACCAATTTTCACGCATTTTCAACATCATTTACCTAGTCAAAATCACCTCGCACCAACAAGGCAGAAGGCTGTCACATACCCGATTTCATCTATCATCACATTTTAGTCAAATATCTTGCCATGCATGTTTACAAAAGCTCATGAACACACATATATCTCAAGTACAGAAGTAAAGATAGAAATTTAAAGGCATGCATGTGGTTTTCAAAAGCTTTACAAAGAGGTTTTAGCCCTCACCTTAGCAAGACAACAAAGAGATGCACAAACTCTTGATGAAGCACAATGTCGAGCCTTTTCTTTGCTTAGCCGAGAGACAACTTGGGATTTCTCTAATTTCCTAGCTAAGTTACCATGTTCTTAGTAGGTGCATGTGGTTAGAACAAGAAGAAAAGAAATGGAAGCTAACAAACTCACCTAAACCGAAATGGATGTGCTAAAGGCTTGCATGTGTGCTTCTTTGCTCCTAGTTTTGTTTGGTTGAGCTCCTAAGCTTCTTGCATGTCTTGATGAACCATTGAGTGATGAAGTTAAGCTATGAAGTGTAGAAACTCAGCCAAGGCCGAGAGAGAGAGAGAGAAGAAATGAGAGAAGAATGAGAGGAAATGAGAGAAATGAAAGAAAAATAAAAGCTTTGCAATGTTTGAAGCTTGTGTCGGCCTAGGGCCTTGCAAAAATCTGATTTTGTATCTTCAAGAAGCATTTTTGAATTGTCTAGTATGGGAAAGGGAATGTGTCGAGAATGGTGGAGCTTGGGTAGAGTTTTGAGCCAATTTTTTATTATGCTTTGTGTCATAATATGTCATAGAATTGTCTAGGTTCAATTTTGAATTATGCAAGCATGCACAAATGCACACAAGGTGGTCGGCCAAGGCATTGCAAGAATCTGAATTTTTTTGTCTTGGTTGAGCAATATTTTAATTGTGTGTTTGGATATGCAAAGAATAACGAATAAAGAATAAAGAATATGTAGCTTTTTGTGAGATTTTGTCTTCTAGTGGGTTGAATTAGCAATTTAATATTAGTCAGTGGGATTTGTAGGATTAATTAACGACCTAGTGCTTCGTGTAAGATGCTTTCTTGATTAGCGTGAGGGTACGCTTTCCTAGGTTTAGGGCACGCACTACGAGGCAAGGCACGAATTACGAGACGAATGCATGTTTCCCAAATAAATGCATGCAACCCTAAATGAATGCACGTAATTCAATGCAAGGCACACAAAACGAAATACAATTCTTAAACCTAGGTCAAGGCACGTAAATCTAGGTTAGGGCACACGAAACGAGGTATCACACGCAAATTGAGGTCGGGCCTCACATACCTATTCCAAATCTGCTTCACCTGTGACAAAAGAGGGTAAGTCCTTATGAAATCAGCGAGGGGGAATGAGAGATAACGTTTTTAAAAAAGTCTTTTCCAGTTATTCTTATGAAAAACCCTTTTGAAAACATGTCATATGATATAAGCAAGTTCATAACATAACATAAATATAAATGAATACATTTACCCGTCTTTCCTCCCCGAGGTCCTCTAGGAACCAAGCGAGAGTACTTAAACATATAATGAAAAGGATACGGTGAGCTTTCGCTCTCAAGATCAATCGGTGAGCATTTGCTCTCAAGATCATTTCCGATAACAGTTGTTGCGGCCGGCTTCAATCATCCACTTATCACTCCAAATGGGTGTACTCCAAATGTACCCCGAAATCCTACGACCCAACTCTCCGAGGAAGTCTAGCCCCCAAGCGAGAGAGGGAATTGGACCACGGTAGTCACGGTAGCACCGGCAAGCCCGATGCCGCCCGGCGTGCGTGAAACGCTACCATGCCAAAATGAAAGGTTGCAACCTTGTATGCAATGCACATGTATGCCATTTAACATTTCACATTGGGAGGTCAACAAAGTAGGTTGCCTCCGAGCAAACATATGATCACATTTTGACATATTGCCACATATGGCATTGTAAGAACTTATAATCATTTCATATAACAATTTGGAAGCAATTAAACTTTCACGGGCAGCCAAGTAATCATGTTCAAATAAGCCATTGAATATCTTTTAACAATTCACATTAGGAGGTCAACAAAGTAGGTTGCCTCTGAGCAATTATAGGATCACATATCGACAAGTAAACATATGAGGCATGCTTTGACATGTAAATTCACTTTGTAAAACACTTATAAGCATGTGAACATTTAACTGACAGCCAAATAATCACCATATAACAAGTCATATAGCTCATTTTAGTTCACATATCAAGTGTTGAGATCATACAAGCATGCAATGACACTTACACAAAACCGGGTGCAAGAATAGTTCACTTATCAACATGCAATCATCGGGAATCATGTCTGTAACACCCTGACCCCTCTCGAGACCGGGAGTTCTATCAATCAATCTAATCGTAACCCAATTCCAAACCCCGGGCATAAAATTTGTGGAAAATGGACGGAGTCTCCCCTGTTTCTAGGCAAAATGCAAAACCTGCAATAACATATAAGTGGACCAGCACCGTGTCCAACCATACAAACACCTCAAGGCCATCCGAGCCTTGGTTCTCAACAAGAAAACACAAGTAAATATACATTTCCAGTTTAAAAACTAACCTATCTCTTCTCATCTTTGACAAGTACATTCATGCTTGGCAATTAAACTATACTAACCTATTGCATAAATTAGACTATCATACCATTCTAATAAACCTAGTTAAGTTAATTACATAACTTTTAACACTAAATACATACAATACATGAAAACATACATCTCATGAAAGTAAAATCTTTACATCTTTGACAACTCAAGCCACATAGTACGCAAGGCAACTCTTTAAGCACGATCTATCACATAACCACGAACTTTCCAGCTAACATGGCAATTCCTGAAATGTGGTAGTGAGGAGTGAGAATACTCAACACGTATACTCAGTGAGGGCGAGACAGATATCGAGGTGGAGAGAAATAAGATCGTGCAATGCAAATAGGTACAGTCACGCAATATAATCAATAAGAAATCATTCAATATAAACGACAATACAATAAACAATTAAAGAAAGCATTAACACAACCATTCAAAGCTATACCACACTTTGAAGGTCACGGTTCACTCATATGAGCAATGTACCATTTCACGAGCAATACATCAATCTCGAGCTTGATGTTGACAATGATGACAATAAGCGTGCATCCACCTTATAACATCCACTGGGCGTACTCCGGATGTACCCTAATACATCTACGACCCAAATTACCCAGGGCGGCATCCCTAGCGAGAATGGGAATAGGACACGGAGCTAGAGCAACCAATCCTGGCAGCCCGAGACTGCCCAGAGAGGCCCATCACTCACGCGCCTGACTCTATGCAATGCAATATGAGATACAAGCAATAAACGAGCAATAGCACGAAAGTGCAGATTTGTATCAACATTCAATATATCAAGCACTTACAATCAATACTAGCAATCAATTAACTTTTCAAGCATGATTATCACTAATATCAACAATAACATCAACCAAACAAGTAATAGCAGTTCAAACACGAAAACGACAAATATTACTATTCAATCTCTAACTTCCAAAGGCAATTACGAGCAAACGAGCTACGGGATTAGAAAACCGATTTCATTACCTTCACTTAGGCATTACAAGGCACGTTCCTATATCACGAAACTTCACATTCCCAACCGAAGCCCGAAAGTCCACCTACTGCGTTTGAACTATAGCTATGCTAACCGGTCGCTCAATCAATGCCACAATAGCGCCAAAAGTGCTTCCATGCCCTCAATAGCAAAACCCCCAACTCAATTCGAGCACGGTCAACACTTGGTCAAACGGCCCCTTTACGTTTCTTTGTCTAATTTTCAATTTTAACAAAGGCTGGTCCGTTTTTATTGCACATTTTATCTTTCTATCATCAATGGCACCTATCCAAATCAAGAAATCGCAATTCGGATCAAAAATCCGAAAATCTAGGGTTTTACTATTTATTTTTACTATTCACATTCTTCCCTAATTTCAATTTGTATTTCTAGTCGTAAAAATTCCTAAATAACTAACAAGCAATGCTCTACGAACCCTAAAGAGGCAATTCCAAGAAATTACATGCATTATAACGCAATAAATATCAAATCTAAAAAATTGAAACAAAAATCAAATTCGAATATAAATGCACAAAAGCGTGAAAACCCTCACAGAGATTGAAGACCAAGACTCGCAAGGACCCGAGCCACGATCCTCGTCCGATTCCACGCAAGATTGGAGAAGAAAATGCAAAAAGAAATTTTTTTCTTTCTTTTCCTTTGAGTTTTGGCCATGGCTGAATTTTTGCCTTGTTTTTTTTTTTCTTTTCCTTTGTTTAAAAAGATGACAATTAAGGGCAAAATGGTCAAAGGCAAAAGGCTTGGTCAAGTCAAGTTAAAAAATGGTCAAATTAGCTTATTTTGATGCCATTTAATTTATTCCAAGTTAGAGCAATGCAATTTTAATGAAAACCGACTAAAACTAGCTAAATTAAACTAGAAACGCTATTCACGAAATCCAAGAAATATTCTTCTAACATTCATTTTCGAAATGCTACGATCGAACGGTCATTAAACGATCGCAAATCAAATGATGAGCAATAATATAAAACTATAATTTTTGAAAAGTAGAATAGTAGAATAGTTTAAAATTCACTCCGGCTCGGAGTTACTTTTCTCATTTAATTGAAAACCAGGTAATTAAATGCAAGAAAATAAAATCGATTATTAAAATAATCAAAACAATCAAAATAATCAATATTCATTTAAAAATAATTAATTTAACTATTTCTAGAATATTTTAAAGAATTATAAAATTAATGCTAAGATACGAATAAACAAGTTAATATAAACACGTAATCAAATACAATTAAATATTAACATTTAAGATGACACTTAATTAAATACAAGAAAGTAAATCCAATTTCTATAAATAATAAAAATAGGTGATAATCTTTTAATTAATCAATATAAAAATTATTCGAATATTTTTTAAAAGAAATATCAAAATAGTGCAAAATGGATGATTTAACTAATTAAACACTTAATTAAATGCAGTTAAATGCTATTAAATGCGTGCTGGGTTCGGGTTATCACAATGTCTAGAGCAATAAGGACAATTCCGGGCAGCCGCTTAACCTTCCTCAACATCAATTAAAATACACACAAGAGTGGTTTATGACTCGGGAGCCTACGGGGCCATTAGGGTTTACTAGGCCGTGCTCGGGGTTGGTTTCGTTTGCTAAGCACCACAAGTAACACTTAAACCATTTCAAGAATACTTAACATTTATTAGGCAGCCTACTAATCACACAATTAAACATATTAAACCATAGGATCATCACTTAGCAAGTTTTCATAAGCAATAGGGCCTAAATTCGTGCTTACACATGCGATTAAGCCACAATTTGTCACGTAATTAAACCCAAGCCATGCATCAACGAAATTAAACAGCCTCAACCAACCACAACAGTCCACACAACATCTATGTGCCACAATTCCAAGCATTCAATACCACAAGGGAAGTTACAACATGTTTCAAAACATTTTACTAAGCAAAACCCCACTGCAATGGTATGTTTTTCCACATTCCATTAGACTAGCAAATAATCTCCAAATTCAGTGAAAAAATTTTCAAATTAAAGCTTAATGAGTGCTTTAAATGTAGGAACAAACCTTGCATCATTTGGAGTTCGTACTTAGGCGTTATGGCCAAAACCGTGGGACTACGAAAAACTGTCCAGTTTTAGACACATTACGATTTTTGCCATTTTTGAGGGTCTTAGAGTATGATTTAGTTTTGGCCTATATCTGACAAAAATGTCCAGAATTGAAAAATCTAGCAACATAGAAATTTTCATCCATTTTCATCTACATTTACTAGGTCAAATATACTTCGTTCTACAAAGTCAGTAATCTGCCAGAACCCTATTTCATTTTTCCAATTTTTCCAGATTTAGACACCTTTCGATATTTTTCCATTTTACGGGTCTTAGTATCAAAATTGGCCTTAGCGTATTTCTACAACAAATGTTCATAACTGACAAAACTAGTGACCTACCAATTTTCAGGCATTTTCATCAATGTTTACTAAGCCAAATGCACTTCGTTATACAAGGTCAAAAAATTGCCAGCAAAAACATTTTTTACCTATCTTCAAGTTCTAGCCATTATCATGCCATGCATGAGTAGCTAAGCTCATATACACACATATACAACAACTACAGAGGTAAATATAGCCACATGAGAGCATGCATGTGAGTTTTGAAAGATTTTAAAAGAGTTTAACCCTCACCTTAGCAACTTGATGGATGAAAATGCACAAATGCTCTTGAAACCGCACAAATAGACCCTTTTCCTTGCTTTGGCCAAGTGGTATCTTGATTTCCTTTAAATCCCAGCTTAGTTAGCTTATTTTTAGTGTGTGCATGTGATTAGAACAAAAAGAAAAGGAAGAAAACTATCAAAACTTTACCTAGGCCAAAAATGAGAGGTTTGACAGCTTGTGTGAGTTTTCTTGCTATGTTGCTTGCTTGTACATGCTATGGCCGAGCTTGGAAGAGTCTTAGAGAGTTGTTAGGAGTCTTGAATGCTCAAGAGGCAGCTAGAACCTAAATGGAGAGAGAATGGGAGAGTTGAGAGGCAAAATGAGAGTTTGAAGAGTTGTTTGAGTGTTTGCATGTGTGTATGTCGGTTTTGGTGCCTAAAGTCTGAATTTTGTTGTTGTTTTGAGTGTTATTTGAATTTTAGTAGTGTGTGGGGTGTGTTGCACAAAAAAGGGAGGGGCTTGGGTAGTGTGTAGGTGTATTTTTTAAAGCTTTGTGTCTTGTGTTGTATCATAGTTTGTCTAGATTGTTTTTGTTTTGTCTATCCTAGGTAGCATGGTGTCTTGTGTTGTCATAGGAATGTTGGGAAATTAAGGAATCTAGGTAGAATAAAATATAGGAATGTTTGTTGATGAGTTTGAATTATAAATAGAATAATAGATAGTAGGAAATGTAGGAATAGTTTAGTGTTATTTTATTGTTAGTGGAGTTTGTAGAGAATTTGAATTAGGAATATAATATTGGTTAGTGGATTGTGTAAGATTAGTTAATAGTCTAGTTCTTTGTGTAGGATTCTTTGTTGATTAGCGTGCGGGTACGCTTTCCTAGGTCTAGGGCACGTACTACGAGGTAAGGCAGGCACTACAAGACATGCACAGAAATTAATACGGGGCACGAATCACGAGATAGACACGAACTACAAGGTAATGCACGTACTTCAAGATAAATGCACGAATTCCAATGAAAATGCACGTAACCCTAGGTGAATGCACGTAAACCAATGCAAAGCATGTAATTCAATGCAATGCGCATAAATCGAAGTCAGGGCACGTAAGTCAAGGATTAGGGCACATAATTCTAGGTTGCGGTACGAATGACAAGGCATGCACGAAATTCAAGACAGGGCTTTTAATCCAAGGTCAGTCATATAATTCTAGGTCTATGGCACGCAAATCGAGGTAAGACACGTTATTCGGGGTCGGGCCTCACATCCTCCCCTCCTTAAAAGAATTTCGTCCCGAAATTCATTCTTACTTGTTAGGGTCATTTAGACGGATTCTGACCTTTGTTATTTTTTCCACTCCGGTTCATGCCGTGTTCTGTGATCTCTCTTACCACAACCAATTCACTTCCTACGTTTCTCCAATCATTTAAGTCGGTGTGACCCCTACATTTATAGTTTGTTCCTTTGAATGACTCTATTTTCTCTAATTGATCTTAAGGTCAAGTTCATTAACTAAGGTTAAAACCTCCAAACATAGTAATCAAAGCTGGATCGGTATTCTAACCATATAACTATAACTCCAAAATCATGACTTATGTCGTGTCAATCTTGCATTCATATCTCAAAACGAATATCACAATAATACCATGATTCTATGGTGACATACACTAATTTCAAGATGATAGGTCTATATCCGATTTACATATCCTATCAACTAGCTTCAAAATTGTTAACACATAGGACATACACAAGTTATGGATCATTTCCACAATACGACCTTATCTTCAAGAAGAACTCACCAAACAACTAATCCATCTCAAGTCGTTGTCTATCGATAGTGTCATAGTCCTTATCTCGTAGGTGCCTTAGGTTAGCAAATCTTCTAATGACTAGTCTCCCGGTTACAGGCTCCTATTCGCTAACATTCTTTCCCTGCTTCGTTAACCTTCACGCTCGTAATCAAGGAGGAAGACCGTTGAGATTCATTAAACTCAAATTCTAAGGTTTATTAAGTACCACCAACAAATTACCATCGAAATTGCAAGGGTAAACTAATCATATGGCACTAGTTCAACTCTTCAAGTAAGTTTCATCAGCTTGTGATCCACAATTTATTTCCTTATTCAAATCTCTATCTTTAAGTCACGAGGCTTCATAATTTCTTTTAATCTTAACCAAGACTCCTAAGGTGAATAGTTTCAACCTCAAATAAATTTCACTCACCTCAATCCAAGGTAACGTCATATTAGGAAGACAATGGTCCTACACACTTAGCGACCTAGTCATTCGTTCGAATACTCAATGACGGCCAATATATCTTCAACATTAGTGTCACTAAGCTAGGTTCATAGCCATGTAAGTGATATCAATGCTCCACTAGGTTACCGACCGTACAACAACAGCCTTAGGACTATAAATGGGTACCGAAATGATCTAGCTCATAATATACTTACCATACTAATCTAAGTAGCTTATTACATGAAATAACTTCAAGGCTATGTCATCATAAGAATTATAACCACAAGTCATCCTACAATATAATCTAATAGAACTTCAAAAGTAATCAACCACTCATTTAACCATCACTACAAGATTCACCCTTTATTCAATCAAACACGATTCGAAGTCTACCAATAGCTAGTTTCTAGGCGTGAAACGGTGCACATAATACGGTGGTCTAACAGTAGTCTCTTGGGTCATCATGACTCTAATTCATCTCTATCTTAACTATATGAAATCTTACTCTCATCGTTTACGTGCTCAACTAGCTAAGAGCATTAAGAGTCATCGACCTTAGGTCCTAGGGTTTACCATGAATCATCATGCATACTCACTGTTAGCTATTTAGGATTACTAATCATACCCTAACGACTCCACTTTGCAACCAGATGCTTTAATATCATTTCCATGATTTATATACCAGGTCCATCGGTATTACTTAGGGATATATACTTCTTAACATCCTCTAGGGTATCCAAATAACGAGGGTATAGAATGACTTACTTTGCATAATTACAACTAAATCCGAGGGGCACCAAACTAATACCATGTTTCTTAATATCACCAATATCCAACTTAGTACCTTTAGCAATGTTAGTCATCTAATGCATAATTCAATACCTTACACTTCTATTCGACCTAACATTTTAGGCATAGTCTTCCGAACACGAGTTCTAGCTACGTGAATTCCTCGATTCCAGCATCCCTATATCTTGTTATACTAAAGAATCATCAACCTTGTTAAATTTGGTCTCCAGAGTTGCCTACATGTCTTGAGGTTATCCATTGTTAAGTCACTCAAATACACTATCCATGTCTTAATAATCTAACCCCTAAAAGTAAACTATTGTCAACTTCCACGAATTCATCTCTTAATTTCTAGGTCACGGTCTTACCATTTAGTGCACTTGAAACTCGCTAGTATACACCATATTGGATTCATCAATGCTTCATTCCAATCAAGTAAAGATTCAATCGTACGAGTATATTGCTAACTTCTTAGATAGTCTATCAAGCCAATTTTAAGATGTGAGAAATGGATTTAAAGCAACCACTAAGTCAACTTCCACTATAAGCACATGAGAATATATACTACTCTACATATCTAATAGTATACTCTTATATCCTAAGGGAAGTCGTATGTCATTAACCTTTATACTTGAACCACAATTAGAAGAACGGTTTAACGGAATCAAGAACTTCATAGCTATAAAATTGACAACTTAATCACAGGTATGGGTATTCCAAGATAAGGAGATAACTTTACCTCAACAATTATACCTGTGCTACACATTTTATATATGCATACCAAACAATACATATGATACATCGAGTACTTGTGAAGATACGAGAAATCTCTAACCGAGCCTTTTCGTTCTTCCTGCATAAATTCAATTCCCTTAAAGTCCTAATCCTAACTATCTATGTGTATAAATAGTCAGTCATGGTTATGTAACATGCACATGTATCAAAGAAGGAGTATAAAAGCATGTATGCATTATTGAGGGTATTAACGTGTCGGTGTGCATGACACATAGTACATATGGTCCACAAAGGCACATGATATTCAATGCACAAAGCAATTAAAGCACATTAACACACATTAACACATATAAACAAGACATTAAAATTACCTTAGGGCTTCTACCTACGGTCCGAAAGTTGAACCCGACTAATGCCTAGTTAGCAAACTAAGCTCTAATACCATTCTAATATATATGTCACGCCTCAACCCGACCTAAGGAGGCTAGACTAGGGTATGACCTAATTCATTTATACTTTTTTACATTCTTAGCCTTTTTGTTATGATTTAATGCTTAACGTTGGCATAGAACTCCAAAAGGATTTCTGAAAAACCGACAGCATAACGGCAGTATTTAAGACATTTGGTTTGACCTATTTTCTAAAACGCCTCAAAACCTTTAATTATTGATTCAATTCCAACTAAAATTTCCTATTTTGTTATCAATAGATATGCCTACTAATTTATCTTGATAGTCTCATTTGATTGACAAGCCTAGCATGATAACTATATCCCGTTTATTTGCCAGTTCCTGTCTTGCAAGTTCTTATTATCCCTTAGCTTACGCATAAGCACCTAAGTAAGGTTAGATAGAGTTTCATTATATGCTTCTTCATCTAGTGGTTTAAACACCTATGATAATTACTAATCAAGATAATGAAAGCAAATAACCAATAAAGAGTTTGTCCAGTTTTAATTAGTACAAGCCAAAATTAGACCCAAATTACAACGGGGTCATTTATATCAACAAAATGAACAGTTTGCAATCAAACACAACATCCATATAGCAACCACTTTTAGGCAAAACACAAAAGCACGTCGTCACTCCAAGGAATCATCAACAAACACATTCTCCTCGGGTACCTATTCCAAATCTGCTTCACCTGTGACAAAAGAAGGTGAGTCCTTATGAACTCAGCGATGGGGAACGAGAGATAACATTTTTAAAAACTCTTTTCCTGTTAATCTTATGAAAAACCTTTTTGAAAACATGTCATATGAAATAAGCAAGTTCATAACATAACATAAATATAAATGAACACATTTACCCGTCTTTCCTCCCCGAGGTCCTCTAGGAACCAAGCGAGAGTACTTAAACACATAGTGAAAAGGATACGGTGAGCTTTCGCTCTCAAGATCAATCGGTGAGCATTTGCTCTCAAGATCATTTCTGATAACAGTTGTTGCGGCCGGCTTCAATCATCCATTTATCACTGCAAATGGGTGTACTCCGGATGTACCCCGAAATCCTACGAACCAACTCTCCGAGGAAGTCTAGCCTCTAAGAGAGAGAGGGAATTGGACCATGGTAGTCACGGTAGCACCGACAAGCCCGATGCCGCCTGGCGTGCGTGAAACACTACCATGCCAAAATGAAAGGTTGCAACCTTGTATGCAATGCACATGTATGTCATTTAACATTTCACATTGGGAGGTCAACAAAGTAGGTTGACTCCGAGTAAATATATGATCACATTTTGACATATTGGCACATATGGCATTGTAAGAACATATAATCATTTCATATAACAATTTGGAAGCAATAAAACTTTCATGGGCAGCCAAGTAATCATGTTCAAATAAGCCATTGAATATCTTTTAACAATTCACATTAGGAGGTCAACAAAGTAGGTTGCCTCCGAGCAATTATAGGATCACATATCGACAAGTAAACATACGAGGCATGCTTTGACATGTAAATTCACTTTGTAAAACACTTAGAAGCATGTGAACATTTAACGGACAGCCAAATAATCACCATATAACAAGTCATATAGCTCATTTTAGTTCACATATCAAGTGTTGAGATCATACAAGTATGCAACGATACTTACACAAAACTGGGTGCAAGAATAGTTCACTTATCAACATGCAATCATCAGGAATCATGCCTAGAGCTATAAGGATAATTCTGGGCAGCCTATTAACATTCCTCAACATCAATTAAAATATACACAAGAGTGGTTTATGACTCGGGAGCCTACGGGGCCATTAGGGTTTACTAGGCCGTGCTCGGGGTTGGTTTCGTTTGCTAAGCACCACAAGTAACACTTAAACCATTTCAAGCAAACTTAACATTTAATATGTAGCCTACTAATCATTCAATTGAACACATTAAACCATAGGATCATCACTTAGCAAGTTTTCATAAGCAATAGGGCCTAAATTCGTGCTTACACATGCGATTAAGCCACAATTTGTCACGTAATTAAACCCAAGCCATGCATCAACCAAATTAAACAACCTCAACCAACCACAACAGTCCACACAACATCTATGTGCCACAATTCTAAGCATTCAATACCACAAGTGAAGTGACAACATGTTTCAAAGAATTTTACTAAGCAAAACCCCACTGCAATGGTCTGTTTTCCCACATTCTATTAGCCAAGAAAATAATCTCAAAATTCAGTGAAAAAAATTTCAAATTAAATCTTAATGAGTGATTTAAATCTAGGAACAAACCTCACATCATTTGGAGTTCGGACTTAGGAGTTATGGCCGAAACCGTGGGACTACTCAAAACTGTCCAGTTTTAGACACATTATGATGTTTGCCATTTTTGAGGGTCTTAGAGTCAGATTTAGCTTTGGCCTATTTCGGAAAAAAAAATGTCCAGAACTGCAAACTCTAGAAATATACCAATTTTTATGCATTTTTATCAACATTTACTAGGTCAAAAATACTTTGTTCTACGGAGTCAGTAATCTGCCAGAACCCTATTTCAATTTTCCAATTTTTTTCAGATTTAGACACCTTTCGATATTTTTCCATTTTGGGGGTATTACTGTCAAAATTGGCCTTGGCCTATTTCTACAAAAAAATGTTCATAACTGACAAAAATAGTGACCTACCAATTTTCACGTATTTTGATGAAGGTTTGCTAATCCAAATGCACTTCGTTCTACAAGGTCAGGAAATTGCCAACAAAAACGTTTTTTACCTATCTTCAAGTTCTAGCCATTATCATGCCATGCATGAGTAGATAAGCTCATATACATACATAGACAACAACTACAGAGGTAAATATAGCTACATGAGAGCATGCATGTGAGTTTTGAAAGCTTTTAAAAGAGTTTAACCTCAACTTAGCAACTTGATGGATGAAAATGCACAAATGCTCTTGAAATCGCACAAATAAACCTTTTTCCTTGCTTTGGCTAAGTGGTATCTTGATTTCCTTTAAATCCCAGCTTCATTAGCTTATGTTTAGTGTGTGTAACACCCCGATCCCTCTCGAGACCGGGAGTTCTATCAATCAATTTAATCACAACCCAAATCCAAACCCGGGCAAAAATTTTAGGGAAAACAGACGGAGTCTCCCCTGTTTCTAGGCAAAAAGCAAACCTGCGACAGTATATAAGTGGACCAATACCATGTCCAAACATTCAACCACCTCAAGGCCATCCGAGCCTCGGTTTTCAACAATTAAACTCAGCAAGTATACATACATTTCCAATTTAAAAGCTAACCTATCTCTTTACATTTTTGACAAGTACATTCAAACTAGACAATTAAACCATATTAAGCTACTGCATAAAATAATCTATCATGCCATTCTAACTCTTTTCCTTTAGACATTACAAATATGCATTGAGGTTAAGCTATGCTAATTGATTACAGAAACTAGCTTATCAATTCGCCTCAACTACTTAGCTAGATTTAAATTACATTTCTTTTAACAATAACTACATACAACATATGAAAGCATATATCTTTACAACTTCGACACTCAAGCCACATAGGCACGCAAGACAACTCTTAACCACGAACTTTCACGAAATCACAAACTTTCCAGCTAACATGAAATTCCTGAAATGTGGTGGTGAGGATTGAGTATACACAACACGTATACTCAGTGAGGGCGAGACATATATCTAATTGGAGAGAAAGAAAGTCGTGCAATGCAAATAAGACAGTTAAGCAATATAACTGATAAATAAGCAATCAAGACAAACAATCAATACAATGAGCAATTACTGAAAGCATTAACACAACCATTCAAAGCTATACCACACTCTGAAGGCTATGGTTCACTCTTACGAGCAATATACCATGTCACGAGCGATACATCAATCTCGAGCTTGATGTTGACAACGATGACAATAAGCGCGCAACCACCTTATAACACCAATTTGGAATACCCCGGGAGTAACCATCAATTCTACGACCTAAATCTCCCTGGTAGGCAACCCAAGCGAGAAAAGGGAATAGCCACGGAGCTAGAGCAACCAACACTGGCAACCCGAGGCTACCCAGAGAGGCCCATCACTCACGCGCTGGACACTATGCAATACAAGACTTGATACAAGGCGATAAATGAGCGATAGCACAATAACACAGATAGAGGAGATAAATGAGATATCAAGCATTATTCAACAATTGTTAAACATTTCAATCAATAATCAACTCTAACAAGCGTAATAACAAGCATTTACAATCAAATATGTAACAAGAACAACACCAACAATATTATCAAGCAATAATAAGTATTCTATCGACATTATAAGCATTCTATAGGCATTATAAACATTCTATAAACATTATAAACATTCTATAAGCATTATAAACATTCTATAGGCAATATAAGCATTCTATAGGCAATATACTATGAAAACACACAAAATTCCAAAAATGACCCCAACTTTCAAAACGCTACTACTTTCAAACGAGCCACGAGCTTTGGAAACCGACTTCACCAATCCTCCTAGGTCACTATAAGGCACGTCTAAAGACCCCGAAACCCTACTTAACCCTAGAATTCACGCAAAGCCCCGATTTCTCCCTTTGCTCGTTTGAACTACAACTACCTCAACCGATCACCCAACCAATGCCATAATCGCACCAAAAGTGCTTCCATGGCCTCCCGAAACAATGCCATCACGCAAAATGAGAAAACGCTAAACTCGACCTAAACGACCCCGACTTTCACCAAGGCGTTTTTCTCATTTTTTCCATTACGCAACCTAAACAAATCATGCATTTAGACATTCTAGCATACCTAGCACCTTTTCACATGAACAGAAAGCATAACAGCGCAACTTCATCAAAACGAGGGTTTACTATTCATAATTTATTATTCATTACACAATTTATATTTCAATTTCAATATTCAACCGCAGAAAATGTTAAAAAGCTATAAATACATGTTCTACGATTGCTAGAGAATATTCTTTAAGCCTCTAAATGATCAAAATAAAAATATACGGATAAAATCCAAAAATTAAAGTTAACACATAAAACTTTCAAATGCGCAAATAAACATGAAACCCTCACCTTAGACGCTCCTAGATGCTAGGAAAACCTCGTAGGATGCCTCAGAAACCACCCCGTGCAAGCTCACGCGAAGATTTGGTGATTTGAAGTTGAATTTTCTTTTTTTTCTCTCCTTATTTTTTCGGCCCTGCCCTATTCTGTTCAACTCTGTTTTTTTTTGTGTGTGTTATTTTAGGCTATTAAAAGATGACACAAGGTCAAAAGGTCAAAGCTTTGGTCAACGCTCACTTAAGTTGGTCAAACTAGCTTATTTTATGCATTTTAAAGCTAAAACAACTAATGAAATATTAATTCTAGCTAACAACAATTAAAATATAAAATTTAAGACACCAAACACTAGTTTTCACTATTTGTTGAGGACTAGGAACCGCTTTCTAACTATCGCTCTCGATATGATATGCACTTTGCGTCAACAGAAGAATAACAATTAAATCTCAAAGAATTTAAGAAAATATATCATTTTTGAAAATTATCATAGTTTAAAATTTACTCCGGTTCGGATCTACTTTCCTCTTTTATTTGAAAACCGAGTGATTTTATTGCAAGACAACCAAAACCGATTATTAAAATAATCAAAACAATCAAAGTAATCAATATTCATTTAAAATAATTAATTTAAATATTTCTAGAATATTTTAAAGAATTATGAAGTTAATATTAAGCTACAAATGAAAGTTAATATAAACACGTAGTCCAATACAATTAAACCCTAACATTTAAGATGACACTTAATTAATCACAAGAGAATAAATTTAATTACTATAATTATTAGAAATAGATAATAATCTTTTAATTATTCAATATATAACTACCAAAAGCTTCCAAGAGAAATATTAAAATAGTGCAAATTGGTTGATTTAACTAATTAAACATTTAATCAAATGCAGTCAAGTGCTATTAAATGCATGCCGGGTTAGGGTTATCACATCCTTCCCCCCTTAAAACAATTGCGTCCTCGCAATTCTTCTTCCAATAGAACTCAGCATCATCTGAAATCCAATTCTGACTAATCTTCATCGGTTGAAGAATCCCGTTGACACGAATATCGAAGAAGAATAAAATTCCAACCAAGAGCGCCGAGATAATACCAATAAAGACTAAAGCAAAGATACTATAGATTAATACCACACAATAACGACAAGAAGAATATCCCACGCACGAATCTCCAATAGAAGTCTAACTATTACTGCCTGAGAATTCCCAAGCAAGAAGCCAAATAAATGCTCAAACAAAGGTTCCATTTAGAGGTCTAAAGAAGTACCCCGCTGGTCATGAATTTTATAGAAGAATTCCCTGTTAAGAGTGCTGAAGAAAATACCAAGAACCCAATCAAATATACTTCCAAAGTTCCAAAGAAGCCTTCCAAGTAATAACCCCATGGAACAACCAATTAGATTCCGAGTTTTGCTATCAAATGCTGAGAGGAATGTCAAAAGAACTAGCAGAGAAAATATAATGTGCCCAATAAGACAATCAAGTTGAATAACAAATATAGTTTCCCAGATAGACGAAAACCCTAAGGAAAATACCGAGCTGGTGCACAATATACCGAGACCAAACTCTGAGGCCTCTTCACTATTTGCCAAGTGAGAACTTCATGCAACCTTGCCAATAAGGAAAATACCAATAGAACGCCCAATAAGAATTTCAAAGAATACCATAAGTAGTATTATAAAATAAGTTTGATAAGAACTCCAAATACCAAACCTACTGAGGAACACTGAAGAAGATATTTGAAACAATGCTCCAATAAGAAAGTAGCCAAGTTTGCCCAATAAGTAAATACTAAATAAATGGCCACTAAGGATCCTAGAGAATGTCATTGAAGAATTTCCAATCAGGGATGCCAATGTCACACCAATAAAGACCGAGACACATATACCATAGATAATACTGTGCAATAAGGCCGATTGAAACCCCAATAGCCAAATCCACCGAGAAATGCCAACAGAAGTCTCCAAAGAATACCCATTAAGAAAACCAAAGAATGCTCCAAAGAATAACCAAATAAAACCCCAAGAGAAAGCTATTCTTTCACAACCGTTAAGCACAGAGGAGGACCATAGAGATTCGCCAATAACCGAGCTCCAAAAGCAAACACCAATTCCCAAATAAAGGCTAGTCAAATGCCATTCATTTCCTGCCAATCCATACACCTTGAAAAGCCAGCGGTGAACCACTTTCTTCAGGGGAGGAAGAGGACTTACTTACCATTTCCATAAGACATGTATGAATGCCAATATATCACATTTATACACATGCCTTAAACTATTATGCAAGCAAGTTTACAAAACAGTTTATTCAACAAAGTCACTCAAGCACGGCAATCAAGTCAAGCACAACATAATCAATTCAAATCACGGCATAGCTAATTCAAGACATTCTATACACACATTACAAGTAATACTTCAAGCAAATAACAATTCACGAGGTCAATTCAATTCACGATGCCAATTCAATAAGTCAATTCGATAGACAACTAGACATTTCACTTTACTTGAGAAACATTTAACACATAACACATAACTATATCACATAGGTGCATACATTCAAGTCAAGACACACAATCTCCCATACAAGCATACACTTTCAAGACACACTTAACAAGCACACATTCAAGGATCACTACCCACCAGATCAAGGACCCTGTCCCGGCTTATGAGCTAGACAAGCTCTGATACCACCTGTAACACCCCGATCCCTCTCGAGACCGGGAGTTCTATCAATCAATCTAATCACAACCCAAATCCAAACCCGGGCAAAAATTTTAGGGAAAACGGACGGAGTCTCCCCTGTTTCTAGGAAAAAAGCAAACCTGCGATAGTATATAAGTGGACCAATACCATGTCCAAACATTCAACCACCTCAAGGCCATCCGAGCCTCGGTTCTCAACAATTAAACTCAGCAAGTATACATACATTTCCAATTTAAAAGCTAACCTATCTCTTTACATTTTTTACAAGTACATTCAAACTAGACAATTAAACCATATTAAGCTACTGCATAAAATAATCTATCATGCCATTCTAACTCTTTTCCTTTAGACATTACAAACATGCATTGAGGTTAAGCTATGCTAATTGATTACAGAAACTAGCTTATCAATTCACCTCAACTACTTAGCTAGATTTAAATTACATTTCTTTTAACAATAACTACATACAACATATGAAAGCATATATCTTTACAACTTCGACACTCAAGCCACATAGGCACGCAAGATAACTCTTCAGCACGAACTTTCACGAAATCACGAACTTTCCAGCTAACATGACATTTCCTGAAATGTGGTGGTGAGGAGTGAGTATACACAACACGTATACTCAGTGAGGGCGAGACAGATATCGAATTGGAGAGAAAGAAAGTCGTGCAATGCAAATAAGACAGTTAAGCAATATAACTGATAAATAAGCAATCAAGACAAACACTCAATACAATAAGCAATTACTGAAAGCATTAACACAACCATTCAAAGCTATACCACACTCTGAAGGCTATGGTTCACTCTTACGAGCAATATACCATTTCACGAGCGATACATCAATCTCGAGCTTGATATTGACAACGATGACAATAAGCGCGCAACCACCTTATAACACCAGTTTGGAATACCCCGGGAGTAACCATCAATTATACGACCCAAATCTCCCTGGGAGGCAACCCAAGCGAGAAAAGGGAATAGCCACGAAGCTAGAGCAACCTACTCTGGCAACCCGAGGATACCCAGAGAGGCCCATACGCACTGGACACTATGCAATACAAGACTCGATACAAGGTGATAAACGAGCGATATCACAACAACACAAATAGAGGAGATAAACGAGATATCAAGCATTATTCAACAATTGTTAAACATTTCAATCAATAATCAACTCTAACAAGCATAATAAGCATTAACAAGCATTTACAATCAAATATGTAACAAGAACAACACCAACAACATTATCAAGCAATAATAAGTATTCTATAGACATTATAAGCATTCTATAGGCATTATAAACATTCTATAAGCATTATAAACATTCTATAGGCAATATAAGCATTATATAGGCAATATACTATGAAAACACACAAAATTCCAAAAATGACCCCAACTTTCAAAACGCTACTACTTTCAAATGAGCCACGAGCTTTGAAAACCGACTTCACCAATCCTCCTAGGTCACTATAAGGCACGTCTAAAGACCCCGAAACCCTACTTAACCCTAGAATTCACGCAAAGCCCCGATTTCCCCCTTTGCTCGTTTGAACTACAACTACCTCAACCGATCACCCAACCAATGCCATAATCGCACCAAAAGTGCTTCCATGGCCTCCCGAAACAATGCCATCACGCAAAACGAGAAAACACTAAACTTGACCTAAACGACCCCGACTTTCACCAGGGCATTTTTCTCATTATGCAACCTAAACAAATCATGCATTTAGACATTCTAGCATACCTAGCACCTTTTCACATCAATAGAAAGCATAATAGTGCAACTTCATCGAAACGGGGGTTTACTATTCATTACACAATTTATATTTCAATTTCAATATTCAACTGCAAAAAATGTTAAAAAGCTATAAATACATGTTCTACGATTGCTAGAGAATATTCTTTAAGCCTCTAAATGATCAAAATAACAATCTACGGATAAAATCCAAAAATTAAAGTTAACACATAAAACTTTCAAATGCGCAAATAAACTAGAAACCCTCACCTTAGACGCTCCTAGACGCTAGGAAAACCTCGTAGGATGCCTCGAAAACCACCCCGTGCAAGCTCACGCAAAGATTTGGTGATTTGAAGTTGAATTTTCTTTTTTTTCTCTCCTTATTTTTTCGGCCCTGCCCTCTTCTGTTCAGCTCTGTTTTTTTTTAATTTTGTGTTATTTTAGGCTATTAAAAGATGACACAAGGTCAAAAGGTCAAAGCTTTGGTCAATGCTCACTTAAGTTGGTCAAACTAGCTTATTTTATGCATTTTAAAACTAAAACAACTAATGAAATATTAATTCTAGCTAACAACAATTAAAATATAAAATTTAAGACACCAAACACTAGTTTTCACTATTTGTTGAGGACTAGGAACCGCTTTCTAACTATCGCTCTCGATATGCTATGCACTTTGCGTCAACAGAAGAATAACAATTAAATCTCAAAGAATTTAAGAAAATATATCATTTTTGAAAAGTATCATAGTTTAAAATTTACTCCAACTCGGAGCTACTTTCTTCTTTTATTTGAAAACCAAGTGATTTTATTGCAAGACAACCAAAACTGATTATTAAAATAATCAAAACAATCAAAGTAATCAATATTCATTTAAAATAATTAATTTAACTATTTCTAGAATATTTTAAAGAATTATGAAGTTAATATTAAGCTACAAATGAAAGTTAATATAAACACGTAGTCCAATACAATTAAACCCTAACATTTAAGATGACACTTAATTAATCACAAGAGAATAAATTCAATTACTATAATTATTAGAAATAGATAATAATCTTTTAATTATTCAATATATAACTACTAAATGCTTCCAAGAGAAATATTAAAATAGTGCAAATTGGTTGATTTAACTAATTAAACATTTAATCAAATGCAGTCAAGTGCTATTAAATGCATGCTGGGTTCGGGTTATCACAGTGTGTGCATGTGATTAGAACAAAAGGAAATGGAAGAAAACTATCAAAACTTTACCTAGGTCGAAAATGAGAGGTTTGAGAGCTTGTGTGAGTTTTCTTGCTATGTTGCTTGCTTGTGCTTACTATGGCCGAGATTGGGAGAGTCTTAGAGAGTTGTTAGGAGTCTTGAATGCTAAAGAGGCAGCTAGAACCGAAATGGAGAGAAAATGGGAGAGTTGAGAGGCAAAATGAGAGTTTGAAGAGTTGTTTGAGTGTTTGCATGTGTGTATGTCGGTTTTGGTGCCTAATGTCTGAATTTTTTTGTTGGTTTGAGTGTTATTTGAATTTTAGTAGTGTGTGGGGGTGTGTTGCACGAAAAAGGCAAGGGATTGGGTAGTGTGTAGGTGTTTTTTTTAAAGCTTTGTGTCTTGTGTTGTATCATAGTTTGTCTAGATTGTTTTTGTTTTGTCTATCCTAGGTAGCATGGTGTCTTGTGTTGTCATAGGAATGTTGGGAAATTAGGGAATCTTGGTAGAATAAAATATAAGAATGTTTGTTGATGAGTTTGAATTATGAATAGAATAATAGATAGTGGGAAATGTAGGAATAGTTTAGTGTTATTTTATTGTTAGTGGAGTTTGTAGAGAATTTGAATTAGGAATATAATATTGGTTAGTGGATTGTGTAGGATTATTTAATAGTCTAGTACTTTGTGTTGGATTCATTGTTGATTAGTGTGCTGGCACGCTTTCCTAGGTTTAGGACACACACTACGAGGTAAGACACGCACTATGATACATGCACAGAAATCAATATGGGGCACGAATCATGAGGTAGACACGAACTACGAGGTAATGCACGACCTTCAAGATAAATGCACGGATTCTAATGCAAATGCACGCAACCCTAGGTGAATGCATGTAAACCAATGCAAGGCAAGTAATTCAATGCAATGCACATAAATCGAAGTTACGGCACGTAAGTCGAGGATTAGGGCACACAATTCTAGGTCAAGGTATGAATGACGAGGCATGCACGAAAACCAAGACAAGGCACGTAATCCAAGGTCAGTCATATAATTCTAGGTCTATGGCATGTAAATCGAGGTAAGACACATTATTCGGGGTCGGGCCTCTCATCCTCCCCTCCTTGAAAGATTTTCGTCCCGAATTTCATTCTTACTTGTTAGGGTCATTTAGACGGATTTTGACCTTTGTTATTTTTCCCACTCCGGTTCATCCCGTGTTCTGTGATCTCACTTACCACAACCAATTTACTTCCTACGTTTCTCCAATCATTTAATTCGGTGTGACCCTTACATTTACAGTTCGTTCCTTTGAAAGACTCTATTTTCTCCAATTGATCTTAAGGTCAAGTTCATTAACTAAGGTTAGAACCTCTAAACATAGTAATCAAAGCTGGATCGGTATTCTAACCATATAACTATAACTCCAAAATCATGACTTATGTCGTGTCAATCTTGCATTCATATCTCAAAAGGAATATCACAATAATACCATGATTCTATGGTGACATACACTAATTTCAAGATGATATGTGACGCCCGAGATTTAGCCATGCATTTAATTAATGTTGCATCTTTGTTTACGCATTTCCTTCTGTGCATTATTGACTGCCTTCTTGGGTTACTATTCATTCCATTTCTAAACTGTCTTCTATTAATTAATTAGCATTTTTATTAAATCATATTAATTGTAAAAGTAGTGGGAAAAATGTGCATTTGAGCTAAAGGCGTTAGGAGGGCTCATTTAGAAATTAATTTTAGAAGTCAAGTGAATAGTGTTACGTAACTAACTTAGGTAATTAATTAGCTAGCATATATTTTACCATCTAAGCTCGTTTTAAAGCTTACTACGCACATGTTATTAGATCAATTAAGCACCCAATTGACCCCACCATAACTTAACCCTTTTATATATCACCTACACTCATAAAATGTAAAAGAAAAAAAAAATAGAAAGCTGAAACAGCAGCCCAAACCCGACAGCCCCTCCTTGCACTTGGGTGAATGTTTCCATCTTCAACTCTTCAATTCAAGCCAAGCCAAGCCTTGAGCAACTAGTGTAGGGTGTTTGCAAGGTTCCTAGGTGCTCCTACGCGTAGTGGTGAGGGATTTCACGACTTGTTTTTGCATTTTTAAATAGTTGCTCATTTATTGATTTGTTGAAAATATGATTATATGCCATTGTAATTGTTATCTATGCTAATATACTATCTATATGAATGCTAGAGAACACTTTTGAACCGTCGTTTCGCAATTTAAACGGTTATAATCGTTAGTTTGATTTTTAGGGTGAATAGTGACATTTTTTCTAGGGTTTTGTGAAATTGCTCGAATTGGCTTGAATTAATGCTTCTAATTGATGCCTTAGGTACTAGTGAAGATAATCAAATAGCCCCGTACACTTGCATTGCCCTTAAATCGCCTAAAAATGGAAAATAGCCGACTTTAAGTTGGGGCTTTCGGGGTTAATGCGAATCCGGGTGGATTCGGGCTTCAATTCTAGTATCCTTAGGCTACCTAGGTGCTATATATGCCTTGATATCCCTTGTTTGAAGCCCGGACAATGTAGGTGTGGTTTAAAGCCAAAAGAGGGAAATTGGGGCTTTCGGGGTAAACGCGGGCATTTGATTGAGTTCGAGGGTTGAGAGGGTACCTTGGGGGTTAGTTAGAAGGTTGGGAGAGTTTCCTTTGAAAATGAAATCATTAACTTTGGTTTAGAAGAGAAATAGTTCGAAAAACAAAGGGGTTTAGGTGCAATTTAAGTTGTCTCACACTTCTAAACCCATGTCAGGACTTCTTGAGTGTTTATATGTGATTTTAAATTGATTTAGAGCTTTTGGAATGATTCTATGCTTATTTGGTATAAGTTCATTTGTAAACTGCTTATTAGCTTCTATCTTTGCTTCTATCCTAATTGCAACGAGGTCAACCTACTTTGTTGATCCTCATATGTGTTAATGCTTATATTATTGTTATTAACTTGCCATCGTTGAGTGCATTGCATAGTGGTTGCGCAACCATAGTGTCGGGGCGGATGTGTTGAATATCGGCTGGGCGGCAGAGGGCTTGCCGGTGGATATTCAAACTCCGTGCCCTATTCCCTCATTCGCCTGGTCCGGAGATTGCCAGGGGATGTTGGGTCGTAGGATTCGGGGTACATCCGGAGTACACCCACTGGAGTGATTGGGGTTATGCCGGCTTATCGTGATCGTGCTCGTGGTTCGTGGATCGTGATTGAAGACCAGTGAAGATTGGTGTATAGGGGATTGTTGAAATGTATCCTTTTAATTGTGTGGTTATTTAAGTTATCATTGTTTCTTTAATTGGTTAAGTGTTATTGTTGTGTAATTGTATTATCTGTCGCATTGCACGCCCCGGGACTATATCCCTCACTGGGCAACAGTGGTTGCTCATACCTCGATATCTGTTTCAGGAGACGCTGAGGGTGATCCCCAGCTTGTTGATTTAGTTGAGGAAGAAGAAGTTCAGATCGAGCCTTTACCTTAGTTGCTGTGTCTGATAACTTGAGGTGGTTAATGATTTTTGCTGCTATGTGGAAGACTCATCTGATTACTTTATGTACTATTTTGTAGCCCAAGGGCTATGTATATGCTTGTTGTATAAGTCGAAGATTAGTTGGTTGGGTTGTGGCTTTGAAAGTCTATGAACTATAATAACTTTTATTTCTTGCCTTATTTCCTTGCATGCTTGGGAGTGGATGGTTGATGTAGAATGCTTCATCCCTTAAGTTGTTTTATTGATTTCCTAGAATGTTATGATTCTAAGACTATGCTGACAACCAGTTCTCGCATGCTTGTGTGTTTTGGAGATATTGTGTACTATAAGGCTCGGATGGCCTTATAGCTTTATTGTTTAATTAAGAAAAGCTTGTATGGGTTATTGGGACCTTGTTTAAGCGTTTACAGGTTTTTAGAATGTCCACGGTACAGGGGA
The DNA here is from genome assembly GCA_037974665.1 of Ehretia macrophylla. Classification (NCBI taxonomy): domain Eukaryota; kingdom Viridiplantae; phylum Streptophyta; class Magnoliopsida; order Boraginales; family Ehretiaceae; genus Ehretia; species Ehretia macrophylla. The sequence continues at coordinate 34,480,581 of CM075776.1, forward strand.
GACTCTGTCCGTGTGTCGGGTCCGGACTTAACCTTTAGCTTGGGGGTTGGGTCGGGGCGTGACATTTAAGTGGTATCAGAGCTATAGATTGCATGAAGCCGGGTTAAATTTCTCGGTCTGCGGGTAGAGATTTGTTATGTGACTTTGTGAATACACGAGTCCTTGATTTTGATTGACCTAAGTGAAATTTGAATAAGGAATGAACATGCTAGCATGGAAATAGAATATCAAGAGTCTAGAATGTCAAGTATGATCTAGTGATTTATGTTTACTTCAAGAATGTGGAATATTTATTTGAACTTCTATGTACTTGACTTTATGTGAATCTAATTGGACTTTTCTTCATGTGTTGCTTATAAATTGCATATATACATATATATATACTTGTCATAACACTTTGCATTCTAGCTATTCGTGATGGGGCCTCGCCGTCGTGCTGATAATCCGAATGTTGGTGGAGAACCCGAGGGGGTTCAGGGGCAAGAAGCTGAGGTGGCCGAAAATGCACCGCAGGTTCAAGAACCGAGCACTACACAGATCTTGGCCACGATGGCCACAGCTATGAACACTATCGCCCAGTTTGTTACACAACAGGGTCAACCAGGGGTCGTTGCAGGTAATCAGGCTGCGAGAGCCGGAGGTAGTGGTCCTATCGGAGGGAATCTGTATGATCGGTTTATACATCATGGGGCCTATACTTTCTTTGGGGAGCCGGACGATATGAAAGCTGAGATGTGGCTAAGGAAGTTTGAGAGAGTGGCAGCAATACTGGAGTGCCATGATGACAGGAAGATTACTTATGCTACTTTCTTTCTCGAGGGTGATGCTGAAGATTGGTGGAATACCATCAGTGAGAAATGGGGAGCTGAGGGAGGTCATCATTCGTGGGCCGACTTTGTCCGAGAATTTCGAGACAAGTATATATCGGTAGTTGCCCGCGAGAGGCGACAAATTGAGTTCATAAACTTGAAGCAGGGAAGTATGACGGTAGATCAATACGAGGCTACTTTTACCCGGCTTTCCCGTTATGCACCAGCTTTAATTCAGCCGGAGGACATGAAGATTCAGAGGTTCATCATGGGTTTGAGGAGAGATATTATGCTGAACTTGTCTTCAAATGATTTTTCTAACTATGCTGCAGTAGTCCGAGCTGCCTCGAGATATGAGAAACGGAAGGCCGATGTGTTAGCCGAGACCAGTCAATCGAGTAAACGGTTTCAGTCTCAGAGTCAAGGGTACCAGGGGCAGGCTGTATCAGTTGGGCAGAGTTCGCAGCCGAGACAGACTCAGAGTTACACAGGGCCTACTCAAACTCAGGCACGACCAGTCCAGAGTCAGACTCAGAGTCAGTTCCGTCCAGCAGTTTCCCGTTCGCAGCAGGGTAGTTCAGCTACCTCTACTTACAGAGCTCCTTCGGGAGGCACTGTTGCAAGACGTCACCAGCAGTGCAGCTTCTGTCAGCGCCAGGGCCACACTGAGGATGTTTGTTGGAAGAAACATAACAAGTGTACAGGTTGCGGCAGTGATCAGCACAGGGTTAAAGACTGTCAGAAATTTAAGAACCCTAGGGGTCAGACATCAGCTCAGAACTCTCAGACCAGGGCCCCAGCTACAGCACCACCACCACGAGGCCAGGCCCGTGTATTTGCTTTGGATGCCGAGGAGCTTCCGGACACTACCGCTGTGGTAGAAGGTATTTTTCTTCTTAATGATCAATCAGTTAAGGTTTTAATTGATTCCGGGGCTTCGCATTCTTTTATTACTCCTACTTGTGCACAAAATGCTAAATTGAAACATGATAAACTGTTGCATGAGATTGTGGTCTATACTCCTATGGGTCCGAAGTTTGTTACTAGGTCTATTTGCAGAGCATGTAGTATATTTATTGAAGGTCGTGTTTTTCCTGCTGATTTGATTATCCTACCCTTCAATGACTTTGAAATTATATTGGGGATGGACTGGTTAAGTAAATATTATGCCCAGCTTGATTGTAGAAAGAAGATTGTGTATCTAGAGATGCCTGACCAGCCTGTACTTAAAATAGTTGGCAGTAGAAAATCTACGGGAACTCCTATTATTTCTTCTATTAGGGCATCTAAATTATTGAGCAAGGGTTGTGAGGCTTATCTTGCTTATTTGATTAATCAACCTGGGGATCAATTGAAATTGAATGATGTACCTATCGTGAGAGAGTTTCCGGGGGTCTTTCCTGAGGAATTACCTGGGTTACCGCCTGATAGAGAGATAGAGTTCATGATTGATTTGTTGCCAGGGACTTCACCTGTCTCTAGGACTCCGTACAGAATGGCTCCACCTGAGTTGCAGGAATTGAAAGTTCAATTGCAGGGCTTGCTTGAGAAGGGATTCATTCAGCCGAGTTCGTCACCGTGGGGTGCGCCAGTTCTATTCGTTAAAAAGAAAGACGGATCTCTTCGCCTATGCATTGATTATCGAGGTCTTAATCAGGTAACCTTCAAAAATAAATATCCTTTGCCTTTAATCGAAGAGTTGTTTGATCAGTTGCAAGGCGCCAGGGTATTCTCTAAATTTGATCTGAGGCAGGGTTATTATCAGCTGAGGATTAAGAAAGATGATGTTCCTAAAACTGCCTTCAGAACTCGATATGGCCATTATGAGTTTGTTGTCTTGCCGTTTGGTCTTACTAATGCTCCCGCCGCATTCATGGATTTAATGCAGAGGGTATTTCGTCCTTATCTGGATCAATTTGTAGTCATATTTATTGATGATATCCTTGTCTATTCTAAATCTGAGGCGGAACATGAACAGCATCTCAGAATTGTGTTGCAAACTCTTCAGGAGCATCGGTTATTTGCAAAGTTTAGCAAATGTGAATTCTAGCTTAAGCAAGTTGCTTTTCTTGGCCATATTATCTCGCAGGATGGTATTTCTGTTGATCCAGCAAAGATTGAAGTTGTGTTATCTTGGAAACGACCTGAAACTGTCACGGAAATTCGTAGCTTCCTTGGTTTAGCTGGGTATTATCGGAGGTTTGTAAAGGATTTCTCTAAGATTGCAGGGCCTTTAACTCAACTTACTCAGAAGAAAACCGTATTTGACTGGAATGATAAATGTGAGGCCAACTTCCAGGAATTGAAGAAGAGATTGACTACAGCTCCTATTCTTGCTTTACCTGAGGGTTATGATAATCTGATGATCTATAGTGATGCTTCGAAGGAGGGTCTGGGTTGTGTATTGATGCAGAATGGCAGGGTTATTGCTTATGCTTCCAGGAAACTGAAGCCTTATGAACTCAACTATCCGACTCATGATCTTGAGCTTGCAGCTATCATCCTTGCATTAAAGAAGTGGTGTCATTATCTTTGGGGCAACAAGTTTGAAATCTTCACTGATCATAAGAGCTTGAAATATCTGTTTTCACAGAAAGAGTTGAACATGAGGCAGAGGCGTTGGCTGGAATTACTTGAGGACTATAACTGCACTATTAATTATCTTCCAGGTAAGGCCAATATTGTTGCTGATGCTTTGAGCCGAAAGGCTTCTGTTGCTAGTTTGATTATCAAGAATTGGGAATTCATGGAAGAATTGTGCTTATGGAAGCCTAGTACTTCAAATTCTGGTATTCAATTTGCAAGTTTGCAGATTCAATCTCTATTGTTATCCAGGATTCGAGAAGCTCAACAGGCTGATCTTCAATTGTTGAAAGTCTTAGAGAATTCTAAAGGGGGAGAGTCGGATTTCAAACTGCACGACGATGGTATTCTTAAATTCAAGGGTAGAATCTGTATTCCGAATGATCCAACTCTGAAGAAGGATATTCTTGCTGAGGCACACAGTTCTCGATATACTATCCATCCAGGCAGTACGAAAATGTATAAAGATTTAAAGCAGAATTTCTGGTGGAATAATATGAAGAGAGAAATTGCTGACTATGTTGCCCGATGTCTTACTTGTCAGAAAGTTAAAGCAGAACATCAGAGACCTGCAGGGTTGTTGCAGCCTTTGGCTATTCCTGTTTGGAAATGGGATCATATTACTATGGATTTCGTCTATGATTTACCGAGGTCTTCGAGGGGTAATGACTCAGTCTGGGTTATTGTGGATAGACTGACCAAGACTTCTCATTTTATTGCTAAAAAGAAGTCTGATTCTCTTGATAAACTGGTAGAGTTGTATATTGAGAATGTTGTCCGACTACATGGAATTCCAAAGAGTATCGTATCAGATAGAGATCCCAGATTTACATCTCAGTTCTGGCAGAAGATTCAGAAAGCTTTGGGCACGACTTTGAATTTCAGTACAGCTTATCATCCCCAGACAGATGGTCAATCCGAGAGAACTATCTTGATCCTTGAGGATATGTTACGGGCTTGCATTCTGGACTTCGGTAAAAGTTGGGAGAAATATTTGCCACTAGCAGAGTTCGCCTACAACAATAGTTATCAAGCTACTATTGGTATGGCACCTTATGAGGCACTGTATGGGCGTAAATGTCGGTCTCCTCTCTACTGGGATGATGTTGGTGAGATGAAGACTATCGACCCTACTCTCTTACCTGAAATGAACAAAATGATTGATCAGGTGCAGCTTATCAGAAAAAGAATGCTTACAGTACAGAGCCGGCAGAAGAGTTATGCAGATAGACGACGTCGTGATCTGAAATTTGCTGTGGGGGACCGGGTATTTCTGAAAATTTCTCCTCGCAAGGGTTTGATTCGGCATGGTAAAGGAGGTAAACTCAATCCTCGATATGTGGGATCATTTGAGATAACTGAAACTGTTGGTGATTTGGCTTACCGTCTAGCTTTACCTCCCAGTCTGGGCAGAATTCATGACGTATTCCATGTTTCCATGCTTCGGAAGTATCAGCCAGATCCCTCTCACATACTTGAGCCGGAACCACTAGAGATCAGTGAAACTTTGACCTACACAGAGAAACCTCTTCGAATTATTGATCAGAAAGTTCAGGAGCTGAGAACTAAAAGTATTCCGATGGTTAAAGTTCTGTGGGATCATCACGGAGTGGAGGATGCGACATGGGAAAGAGAGGATCAGATGCGGGATCGGTATCCAGAGTTATTCGCCGAATCAAGTAAGAATTGCGTGGACGCAATTAGTTTAAGGGGAAGAGGATGTGACGCCCGAGATTTAGCCATGCATTTAATTACTGTTGCATCTTTGTTTACGCATTTCCTTCTGTGCATTATTGACTGCCTTCTTGGGTTACTATTCATTCCATTTCTAAACTGTCTTCTATTAATTAATTAGCATTTTTATTAAATCATATTAATTGTAAAAGTAGTGGGAAAAATGTGCATTTGAGCTAAAGGCGTTAGGAGGGCTCATTTAGAAATTAATTTTAGAAGTCAAGTGAATAGTGTTACGTAACTAACTTAGGTAATTAATTAGCTAGCATATATTTTACCATCTAAGCTCGTTTTAAAGCTTACTACGCACATGTTATTAGATCAATTAAGCACCCAATTGACCCCACCATAACTTAACCCTTTTATATATCACCTAAACTCATAAAATGCAAAAGAAAAAAAAAATAGAAAGCTGAAACAGCAGCCCAAACCCGACAGCCCCTCCTTGCACTTGGGAGAATGTTTCCATCTTCAACTCTTCAATTCAAGCCAAGCCAAGCCTTGAGCAACTAGTGTAGGGTGTTTGCAAGGTTCCTAGGTGCTCCTACGCGTAGTGGTGAGGGATTTCACGACTTGTTTTTGCATTTTTAAATAGTTGCTCATTTATTGATTTGTTGAAAATATGATTATATGCCATTGTAATTGTTATCTATGCTAATATACTATCTATATGAATGCTAGAGAACACTTTTGAACCGTCGTTTCGCAATTTAAACGGTTATAATCGTTAGTTTGATTTTTAGGGTGAATAGTGACATTTTTTCTAGGGTTTTGTGGAATTGCTCGAATTGGCTTGAATTAATGCTTCTAATTGATGCCTTAGGTACTAGTGAAGATAATCAAATAGCCCCGTACACTTGCATTGCCCTTAAATCGCCTAAAAATGGAAAATAGCCGACTTTAAGTTGGGGCTTTCGGGGTTAATGCGAATCCGGGTGGATTCGGGCTTCAATTCTAGTATCCTTAGGCTACCTAGGTGCTATATATGCCTTGATATCCCTTGTTTGAAGCCCGGACAATGTAGGTGTGGTTTAAAGCCAAAAGAGGGAAATTGGGGCTTTCGGGGTAAACGCGGGCATTTGATTGAGTTCGAGGGTTGAGAGGGTACCTTGGGGGTTAGTTAGAAGGTTGGGAGAGTTTCCTTTGAAAATGAAATCATTAACTTTGGTTTAGAAGAGAAATAGTTCGAAAAACAAAGGGGTTTAGGTGCAATTTAAGTTGTCTCACACTTCTAAACCCATGTCAGGACTTCTTGAGTGTTTATATGTGATTTTAAATTGATTTAGAGCTTTTGGAATGATTCTATGCTTATTTGGTATAAGTTCATTTGTAAACTGCTTATTAGCTTCTATCTTTGCTTCTATCCTAATTGCAACGAGGTCAACCTACTTTGTTGATCCTCATATGTGTTAATGCTTATATTATTGTTATTAACTTGCCATCGTTGAGTGCATTGCATAGTGGTTGCGCAACCATAGTGTCGGGGCGGATGTGTTGAATATCGGCTGGGCGGCAGAGGGCTTGCCGGTGGATATTCAAACTCCGTGCCCTATTCCCTCATTCGCCTGGTCCGGAGATTGCCAGGGGATGTTGGGTCGTAGGATTCGGGGTACATCCGGAGTACACCCACTGGAGTGATTGGGGTTATGCCGGCTTATCGTGATCGTGCTCGTGGTTCGTGGATCGTGATTGAAGACCAGTGAAGATTGGTGTATAGGGGATTGTTGAAATGTATCCTTTTAATTGTGTGGTTATTTAAGTTATCATTGTTTCTTTAATTGGTTAAGTGTTATTGTTGTGTAATTGTATTATCTGTCGCATTGCACGCCCCGGGACTATATCCCTCACTGGGCAACAGTGGTTGCTCATACCTCGATATCTGTTTCAGGAGACGCTGAGGGTGATCCCCAGCTTGTTGATTTAGTTGAGGAAGAAGAAGTTCAGATCGAGCCTTTACCTTAGTTGCTGTGTCTGATAACTTGAGGTGGTTAATGATTTTTGCTGCTATGTGGAAGACTCATCTGATTACTTTATGTACTATTTTGTAGCCCAAGGGCTATGTATATGCTTGTTGTATAAGTCGAAGATTAGTTGGTTGGGTTGTGGCTTTGAAAGTCTATGAACTGTAATAACTTTTATTTCTTGCCTTATTTCCTTGCATGCTTGGGAGTGGATGGTTGATGTAGAATGCTTCATCCCTTAAGTTGTTTTATTGATTTCCTAGAATGTTATGATTCTAAGACTATGCTGACAACCAGTTCTCGCATGCTTGTGTGTTTTGGAGATATTGTGTACTATAAGGCTCAGATGGCCTTATAGCTTTATTGTTTAATTAAGAAAAGCTTGTATGGGTTATTGGGACCTTGTTTAAGCATTTACAGGTTTTTAGAATGTCCACGGTACAGGGGAGACTCTGTCCGTGTGTCGGGTCCGGACTTAACCTTTAGCTTGGGGGTTGGGTCGGGGCATGACATGATAGGTCTATATCCGATTTACATATCCTATCAACTAGCTTCAAAATTGTTAAACACGTAGGAGATACACAAGTTATGGATCATTTCCATAATACGACCCTATTATCAAGAAGAACTCACCAAACAACTAATCCATCTCAAGTCGTCTTCTATCGATAGTGTCATAGTCCTTATCTCGTAGGTACCTTAGGTTAGCAAATAAAAGCCTGTAACCGGGAGACTAGTCATTAGAAGATTTACTAATCTAATGTACCTACGAGATAAGGACTACGATACTATCGATAGATGACGACTTGAAATGGATTAGTTTGTTTGGTGAGTTCTTCCTGAAAATAGGGTTGTATGTGGAAATGATCCATAAGTTGTGTATGTGACGCCCGAGTTTTAGCCATGCATTCAATTACTGTTGCCTCCCTTGTTTGCGCATTTCCTTCTGTGCATTATTAACTGTCTTCTTAAATTACTATTCACTCTGTTTTTAACTTCATGCTATTAGCGAATTAGCATTTTTATTAAATCATATTAATAGTTAGAGTAGTGGAAAAAATGTGCATTTGAGCTAGAGGCGATAGGAGAGCTCGTTTAGAAAATGATTTTTGTAGTTGTATGAATAGTGTTACGTAACATAACTTAGGGAATGAATTAGCTAGCATTCATTTTACTATCTAGGCTCGTTTTATGCTAACTAAGCGCATTTAGTGAACCATTTAAGCAAGCAACTTAGCCCCATTTAATATATAACTCACACAACACACACATTAGCTCATAACTTAGCAAAAAAAAAAAAAAGAGCATGCTGAAAACATTGTAGCAAATCCGAGAATTGCATAGGACAAGAAATAGAGTTTTTTTTTGCTCAACAAATCCTCATTCCAAGCCAAGCCAAGCTAGGTGCAAGTGGTTTAGGGTGTCTACTAGCCTCCTAGGAGCTCCTACGCGCATTGGTGAGGGATTTCATTACTTATTTTCGCATTTTAAAATAGTTGCTATTTTCTTGATTTGTTGAAAATGTGTTCAAATGCTATTGTATTGATTATCTATGCTATTATACCTTGTATATGAGTGCTAGAGAACATATTTGAACCATTGTTTCGCTTTTTAAACGGTTGGAATCGTTAGTTTAATTCATGAGGTGAATAGTGACATTTTTTCTAGGGTTTTGTGTAATTGCTCGAATTAGCTTGATTCAACACTCCTAATAGATGCCTTAGGTGCTAATGAAGGTAGTCTAATAGCCCCGTGCACTTGAATTGCTCTAAAATCGCATAAAACGTAAAATAGTCGACTTTAATAAAGGGGTTTCGGGGTTAAGACGAATCCGGGTGGATTCGGGCTCTACTTTTGGTATCCTTAGGCTACCTAGGTGCTATAGAAGCTTTGCTAATCCTTGTTTGAAGCCCGGATGAAGTAGGTGTAGTGTAAAGCTATAAGAGGGAATTTGGGGCTTTCGAGGTTATTGCGGGCATTTGAATGAGTTAGAGGGTTGAAAGGGTTCCTTGAGGGTTAGTTAGAAGGTTGGTAGAGTTTCCCTTTAAATTTGAATCATTAAGTTTGGTTTGGAGGAGAAATAGCTTGAATAACAAAGGGGTTTAGGTGCAATTTCGGTTGTCTCGTGCTTCTAAGTCCTTGGCATTACTTCTTGAATGTTTAAATGTAGTTTCAAGTTGGTGTGGAACTTTTGATGTAATTCTAATTATATCTTGTATATGCCCTTTTGTAAAACTGCTTATTTGCTTGTATAAACTGCTTCTATTCTAACTGCATTGAGGCAACTTCGAGCTTAAAACTATATTAATTGGAGAAGGATTAGGGGTTGAATTATATACCATTAGAAAGCCTTACGAGTCTAGTTTCTACAGCTTTTAACGGTGCATTAATCGGAGTTGTCTAGAGCAAGTTATGATCATTTTGGTGAGATGTGTCAGAAATGCCCTGTTACGCGAGAATCTGAATTTTGTTGTTATTTTGCTATAGTAATGATATAATTCAGTTCTAATTGGATGTATTCGATCAAGACCTTATTGTGTAGTGTCTTTGGATGATTAATAACGTAATGGGGCTCTTATAGTTATGTTGTTTTCATGAATTGTAATTGAAATCTAATTGCTAGTAAAGTTAATTTAAATTGAAAGCTATTCTATTCGACTGTGAATGAGAAATGCTAGTAGAGTTGTGATGGTCACTACCTTTAGACATAGGTAATGTTTCTATATATGCTAAACAATTCAACTGTTAGAATTAGTTGTTGTTATCAATGTGCAACTAGTGAACACTTAGAAAGGTCAAGTAAACTATGTGGAAGAATGTGTTTAATGCTTTTTGAAACAACATGTAAGGTTAATTGTAAGTTGATAGTTGTCTATTATATGTTAAATGTAATTAACTTAAGTTAAATACTACTAGTGATATGTTAGAATCTTAGCTTGAAGTATAGTTATTTTACTAAAATAGTATGTTAGTTATTAAATGGTTGATAGTTAACTTTTCTATTAGTTGATAAATGCATTTCTTTCCCTATGTGCTAATGTTGGGCTATCTTCATAGAGATATTACTAACTATTGTAAGTAAAGTAGAATATGAATTAGAAGTTCATTAAAGTAGTAAAAGACTGGGTAGTGTCATTGTGAATGAATGTGTCATTCGAACATTAAAGTAACCTAACCTTTATTATCTATATATCCTTTGGAGAAATTCTTTGAGTTGAGTTAATGGCTAGTTTATTGTTATGTGGAGTGAATTAATTTCTTGTACAAGTTATTAACTAAAGTAAAATGAGAAATAGTATGAGTAACTGTAGGCTCATGTGTTGATTTTAGTTAAACTAAATTCTAGCTCGATTTATATCTAGTTATAGCATGCTGGTTGAATCATTCTCATTTAAGTTTTTGAACTATCTTCTTAATTAACTTGTAGACTATTGAAAATATGGAATATATGTTAAGTTAAAGTATATAAAAGTGGTGTTTTGTTAAAAATAGAATTCTAATAGATATTGTATATATGCTAAATAAGCGAAGTTATAAGTTAGCTAACTTAGAATGAATGTTGTAGTTAAAGAGTAATTGAAGTAATGTTTGCTCATAGGTTCAAGGTGACTGGAAATGATGTGATTCAAACTTACATCTTGGAGCTCAGTAGAGGTGAGGGACCTGCATCCTTACGTGCATCATAGTTTATTTTCTTTCTAAAAGAGTATATTGTTTAGTATAATTGCGTAATTGATATATGCTTATTATTGCTAAATTGTAACTTGGTGCGAGAACAACTTACTTTGTCCTTAAATGTGTTTCCTGATTATATTGTCATTGTTATCATTCTTGCATTGCATCGTGGTTGCGCAACCTCATTGTCGCGGCGGATGCGATGGCCTCGCTGGGCGGCATCGGGCTTGCCAGTGTTGGTTGCCTTAGCTCCGTCTGCTATTCCCTCACTCGCCTGGTCCGGAGATTGCCAGGGGGTGTTGGGTCGTAGGATCGGGTACATCCGGAGTACCCATTGGTGTAAGGGATGCCGGCATATCGAGATCGAGATCCTGGTTCGTGGATCGGGGATCGAAGATTTGGAGTGATAAGGGTTATCGATTGTATCCTTTTAAAATGTGGTATTAGAATTGTTATTAACTGTTTATCTATTGTATTAATTGTGTTAAGTTGCTGCATTGCACGTCCCCGGTAGACCTTATCCCTCACTGAGCAATTGTGATTGCTCATACCTCGCTAAACATGTTTCAGGAAGTGCTGAGGGTGAACCCCAACTAGTTGAGGTGCTAGTGGAAGAGGAAGAAGTTCAGGCTGAGCCTTTGCCCTCGTTGTTGTGTGTTTGTTGTCTAAGGTGGATTTGCCTTCTTGTTGTTACATGGTGTACTTGTATTGCTATAGCATGATCTATTTTGTGGGCTTAAGGCTATGTATATTCTTGTAGTTGCAAGTTGAAAGCTATTGGTTGTAATGTTAACTTTGAGATATTATGGCTTGTAATAACTTTTAATTCTCCTTTTAGTTCTTGCATGCTTGGGGGTATATGTTTAGAGGTGTTGATTTTAACTTCTAAAATTGCTCTAATGTTATCATAGGATGGCATGTTAAAAAGGTTTAATGAAAAATTAAGTTGGGTGTATGCATGTGTGATTTGGAGCTGTTGTTTGTCTCCTAGCTTGGATGACCTTGAACCTTTGAATTTTAATTATAAAAGTTTGTTTTAGTATATTGTGGCTATTTTGAGCATTTACAGGTTTGAAAAATGTCCGCGGTACAGAGGAAACTCTGTCTGTTTTTCTCTAAAATTTTGTGACCGAGTTTGGTATTGGGTTGAGAATAGCATGGTTATTAGAGCCTCCGGTCTCGTGAGGGATCGGGGCGTTACAGTGTATGTCCTACGTGTTAACAATTTTGAAGCTAGTTGATAGGATATGTAAACCGGATATAGACCTATCATCTTGAAATTTGTGTATGTCACCATAGGATCATGGTATTATTGTGATATTCCTTTTGAGGTGTGAATGCAAGATTGATATGACATAAGTCATGATTTTGGAGTTATAATTATATTGTTAGAATACCGATACAGCTTTGATTATTATGTTTAGAGGTTCTAACCTTAGTTAATGAACTCGACCTTAAAGATCAATTGGAGAAAATAAAGTCGTTCGAAGGAACGAACAGTAAATGTAGGAGTCACACCGAATTAAATGATTGGAGAAACGTAAGAAGTGAATTGGTTGTAGTAAGAGAGATCACAGAACACAGGACGAACTGGAATGGGAAAAATAACAAAGGTCAGAATCCGTCTAAATGACCTCAATAGGTAAGAACGAATTTCGGGACGAAATTCTTTTAAGGAGAGGAGGATGTGAGGCCCGACCCCGAATAACGTGTCATACCTCAATTTACGTGCCTTAGACCCAGAATTATATGACCGACCTTGGATTACGTGCCATGTCTTGGTTTTTGTGCATGCCTCATTATTCATGCCTTGACCTAGAATTGTGTGCCCTAATCCTCGACTTACGTGCCCTAACCTCGATGTACGTGCGATACCCAGAATTGTGTGCCCTGACTTCGATTTACGTGCGATACCTCGATTTGTGTGCACTAACCTTGAACTACGTGCCCTAACCTAGGTTTAAAAGTCGTACCTCGATTTACATATCTTGTATTGGTTTACGTGCATTCATATAGGGTTACGTGCATTTACTTTGAAATCTGTGCATTTGCCTTGAAGTATATGCCTTACCTCGTAGTGCGTGCCCTAGACCTAGGAATGCGTGCCTGCACGCTAATCAATACAGATTCCTGCACAAAGCACAGGACAATAAAATAATCCTACACAATTCACTAACTATTAAAATAATATTATACTAATCCTACATATTCTACGAACAATATTCTAATCATAATTCAAATTCTCTACAAAATCCACTAACAATAAACAATTCTTTCTACACAAACACCTAAACATTCTTTATTCTTTATTCTCACCTAAAACCAATGCACCTCAAATTCTACATTTATTATAATCCATAATATACTCACATGAATCTGAAAATTCAGAATTTTCCATGCTAATTTTGGCCATATCAAGGTCTTTGAGCAAGCTTGAACAAAAAATATTATATCCTAAACATTTTATGACACACACAAAACACAATGCATAAAATAATGCTCAAACACCCTACCCAATGCCTAACTTTCTTGGCCCTTTCAACACACATGCTTAAACAATTCAATTGTGCATTAAATGACTCACAAAAAAGAGATTTGTAAGGCTCAAGGCTGACACACACACACAAGCTACACTCAACATGCCTCAAACATCAATTTTCTCTCAAAACTCTCTCATTCTCTCTCCTTCTCTCTCATTTCGACCATGGCTGCCCTTTGAGCTCCAAGACTCCTAACAACTCTCAAGGACACTCTCAGACTCTCCCAAGCTCGGCCATAGCAAGCACAAGCAAGCAAGAAGCAAGAAAATCTCACACGAAGCTCACAAAACTCTCTATCTCGGTCATAGGTAAGTTTTGATAGTTTTCTTCCATTTCTTTTGGTTTCACACACATGCACACCTTCTTCACATGCTAACTAAGCTAGGATTTAAGGAAAGCCAAGCCACCACTCGGCCAAAGCAAGGAAAGAGGGCCTTTTGTGCATTTTCAAGAGCATTTGTGTATCTTCATCTATCAATTTGCTAAGGTGAGGGTTAAACTCTTTTAAAAGCTCTCAAAAGTCAAATTCATGCTTTCATATGGCTATCTTTACCTCTGTAATTATTGTATATGTGTGTATATGAGCCTATCTACTCATGCATGGCTTGATAATGGCTAGAAACTTGAAGATATGTAAACATGTTTTTGCTGGCAGATTACTGACCTTGTAGAACGAAGTGCTTTTGGATTAGTAAACATTGATAAAAATGTATGAAAATTGGTAGGTCACTATTTTTGTCCGTTCTGAACATGTTTTGTAGAAATAGGCCAAGGCCAATTTTGACTCTAAGACCTCCAAAATGGCCAAATATCGAAAGGTGTCTAAATCTGGAAAACTTAGAAATATGAAGTAGGTTTCGGGCAGCTTTCTGACCTTGTAGAACGAAATAGTTTTGGCCTAGTAAACGATGTCAAAAATGCATGAAATTTGTTAGCCCACTAGATTGGTCAGTTCAGAACATATTTGGAAGAAATAGGCTAAGGCTAATTTTGCGTTTAAAGGCCTCAAAAGTAGCAAATATCGAAATGTGTACGAATCTGGAAAGTTTTGTGTAGTCTCACGGTTTTGGCCATAACTCCTAAATTCGAACTCCAAATGCAGCGAGGTTTGTTTTTAGATTTAAACCACTCATTAAGCTTCAATTTGACATTTGGTTCACTAAATTTGGAGATTATTGGCTTGGCTAATTGAATGTGGAAAAACAGACCATTGCAGTAAGGTTTTTGCTTGGTAATATACTTTGAATCATGTGGTAACTTTACTTGTGGTATTGAATTCTTGGGATTATGGAAATTAGAAGTTGTGTGGGCTGTTGTGGTTGGTTGAGGTTGCTTAATTTGGTTGATGCATGGCTTGGATTCATTAATTGATGAATGGTTTGCTTAATCGCATGTGTAATCACGGAATTGAGGCCCTATCGCTTATGACTACTTGCTAAGAGATGATCCTATGGTTAAATGTGTTCAGTTGTGTAGTTAATAGGCTGCCCATAATTGTCCTTAGAGCTCTAAATATGATTCCCGATGATTGCATGTTGATAAGTGAACTATTCTTGCACCCGGTTTTGTGTAAGTGTTGTTGCATACTTGTATGATCTCAACACTTGATATATGAACCCGAAATGAGTTATATAACTTGTTTTATATGAAGTTACTTGGCTGCCCGTTAAATGTTCATATGCCTCTAAGTGTTTTACAAATTGAATATACATGTCAAGCATGCCTTGTATGTTTACTTATCGATATGTGATCTTATAATTACTCGGAGGCAACCTACTTTGTTGACCTCCTAATGTGAATTGTTAAAAGATATTCAGTGGCTTATTTGAACATGATTAATTGCTTTCAAATGGATATATGAAATGATTTTATGTTCTTACAATGTCTTATATGCCAAATGTCAAAATGTGATCATATACTTGCTCGGAGGCAACCTACTTTGTTGACCTCCTAATGTGAAATGTTAAATGGCATAAATGGGCATTGCATACAAGGTTGCAACCTTTTATTGTGGCATGGTAGTGTTTCACGAACGCCGGGCAGCATAGGGCTTACCGGTGCTCCCGTGACTACCATGGTCCAATTCCCTCTCTCGCTTGACATTCTACCCTCGGAGAGTTGGGTCGTAGGTTTGGTGTACATCCGGAGTACACCCATTTGGAGTGATAAGTGGATGATTGATGCCGGCTACAACAATGGTTATTGGAAATGAACTTGAAAGAAAAAGCGTAATGTATCACTTGAACGGCAGGAACTAAGTGCTATGCGGGGCAAAGTGCTACACCCAAAAGTGGTGGGAGCTACCTCTTGAGCCCGGAGGAGTCACCTCTAGAGTCCTGCATGTATCAAAACGTATCCTTTTTACTATGTGTTTAAGTACTCTCGCTTGGTTCTTAGAGGACCTCGGGGAGGAAAGACGGGTAAATATGTTCATTTATATTTATGTTATGTTATGAACTTGCTTATTTCATATGACATGTTTTCAAAAGGGTTTTTCATAAGAGTAATCGAAAAAGAGTTTTTAAAACGTTATCTCTCGTTCCCCCTCGCTGAGTTCATAAGGACTCACCCTATTTTATCATCACAGGTGAAGAAGATTTGGAATATGTACCCGAAGAGAATGTGTCTGTTGATGATTCCTTGGAATGATTGCATGCTTTATGTGCCTTGCTTGATAGTGGCTGTTTTGTGAACGTTGTGTTTGCTTTGAAGACTACTTATTTTGTTGATGTAAATGACCCCGTTGTAATTTGGGTATAATTTTGGCTTGTACTGATTATAACTAGACAAACACTTTAATTGGTCATTTTGCTATCACTATTTTGATTTAATAACTATCATAGGCAACTAAAGAATTAGGTGAAGGATCAAATAAATGAATCTTTCTAATCTTACCCAGGTACTTATTCATAGGCTAAAGGATAACAGGTACTCGCGTAAAAGGGATTGACAAATAAATGGAACATAGTTATCTTGTTAGGCTTGTTAATCAAATGAGACTTCCGAGTTAGATCAATAGGCATATCGGTTGATGATAAATAGGGGTCTTAGTTGAAATCAAATCAATGATTGAAAGTTTTTGAGGCGTTTTAGAAAATAGGTCAAACCAAAGGTCTTAAATACAGCTGTTATGCTGCCGATTTTTCAGAAAAACTTTTGGAGTTCTAGGTTAACGATTAAGCATTAATCATAGTCAAACGATTAAGGACGTAAAATAACAATGATGATTTAGGTCACACCCTAGTCCTGCCTCTATAGGTCGGGTTGGGGGCGTGACACCTATATTAGAATGGTATCAGAGCTTAGTTTACTAACTAGGCATTAGTCGGGTTCAACTCTCGGACCATGGGTAGAAGCCCTAAGATAATTATGATGTCTTGTTCATATGTGTTAATGTGTACTAATGTGCTTTAATTGCTTTGAGAATGGAATATTATGTGCCTTTGTGGACTATATGTATTATGTGTCATGCACACCGACACGTTAGTGCCCTCAATAATGCATGCATGCTTTTATACTCCTTCCTTGATACATGTGCATGTTATATAACTATGAATGACTGTTTATGCACAAAGATAGTTAGGATTAGGACTTTCAGGGAAGTGAATTTATGAAGGAAGAACGAAAAGGCTCGGTTAGAGATTTCTTGCGTCTTCACAGGTACTCGATGGATCGTATGTATTATTGGATATGCATATATAAAATGTGTAGCACATGTATAATTGTTGAGGTAAAGTTATCTCCTTATCTTTGGAATACCCATACCTGTGATTAAGTTATCAATTTTATAGCTATGAAGTTCTTGACTCCGTTAAATCGTTCTTCTAATTGTGGTTCAAGTATAAAGGTTAATGACATACAACTTTCCTTAAGCCATAAGAGAATACTGTTGGACATGTGGAGTAGTACATATATATTCATATGCTTATAATGGAAGTTTGACTTAGGAGTTGCTTTTGAATCAAATTCTTATATCTTAAATTGGTGTAATAGACTATTTAAATGGATGAATCCTTACTTGATTGGAATTAACCATTGATGATTCTTTAGTATAACAAGATATAGGGATGTTGGAATCAAGGAATTCACGTAGCTAGAACTTGTGTTCGGAAGATTACACCTAAAATGTTGGGTCGAATAGAAGTGTAAGGTATTGAATTATGCATTAGATGACTACCGTTGCTAAAGGTCCTAAGTTGGATATTGGTGGTATTAAGAATCATGGTATTAATTTGGTGCCCCTCGGATTTAGTTGTGATTATGCAAAGTAAGTCATTCTACACACTCGTTATTTGGATACCCTAGAGGATGTTAAGAAGTATATATCCCTAAGTAATACCGATGGATCTAGTATATAAACCATGGAAATGAGATTAAAGCATCCGACTGCAAAGTGGAGTCATTAGGGTATGATTAGTAATCCTAAATAGCTAATAGTGAGTATGTATGATGATTCATGGTAAACCCTAGGACCTAAGGTCAATGAGTCTTGATGCTCTTAGCTAGTTGAACATGTAAATGAGGAGAGTAAGATTTCATATAGTTAAGATGGAGACATATTAGAGTCATGATAACCCAAGAGACTGCTGTTGGACAACCGTATTTATGTGCACCGTTTCACATCTAGAAACTAGCGGTTGGTAGACTTGGAATAGTGGTCATTAAATAGAGGGTGGATCTTGTAGTGATAGTTAAATAAGTGGTTGATTACTTTTGAAGTTCTATTAGATTATATTGAAGGATGCCTTGTGGTTATAATTCTTATGTTGACATAGCCTTGAAGTTATTTCATGTAACAAGCTACTTGGATTAGTATGGTAAGTATCTTGTGAGCTAGATCATTTCAATACCCATTTATAGTCCTAGGATTGTTGTTGTACGGCCGATAACCTAGTGGAGCATTGATATCACTTACATGGCTATGGCCCTAGCTTAGTAACACTAATGTTAAAGATATATTGGCAGGCATTAAGTGTTCAGAGGAATGACTAAGTCACTAAGTAAGTAGGACCATTGTCCTCTTAAGTATGATGTAACCTTGGATTGAGGTGAGTAGAATTTATTTGAGGTTGAAACTATTCACCTTAGGAGTCTTGGCTAAGATTAAAAGAAATTCTGAAGCCTCATGACTTGAAGATAGAGATTTGAATAAGGAAATAAATTGTGGATCACAAGTTGATGAAATTTACTTGTAAGAGTTGAGCTAGTGCAACATGATTAGTTTACCCAAGCAATTTCGATGGCAATTTGTCGGTGGTACTTAATAAACCTTAGAGTTTGAGTTTCACGAATCTCAACGGTCTTTCTCCTTGATTACGAGCGTAAAGGTTAACGAAGCTGGGAAAGAATGTTAGTGAATAGGAGCCTATAACCGGGAGACTAGTCATTAGAAGATTTGCTAATCTAATGTACCTACGAGATAAAGACTATAATACTATCGATAGATGACGACTTGAAATAGATTAGTTTGTTTGGTGAGTTCTTCCTGAAAATAGGGTTGTATGTGGAAATGATCCATAAGTTGTGTATGTCCTACGTGTTAACAATTTTGAAGCTAGTTGATAGGATATGTAAACTGGATATAGACCTATCATCTTGAAATTTGTGTATGTCACCATAGGATCCTGGTATTGTTGTGATATTCCTTTTGAGGTGTGAATGCAAGATTGATACGACATAAGTCATGATTTTGGAGTTATAGTTATATTGTTAGAATACCGATGCAGCTTTTACTACTATGTTTAGAGGTTCTAACCTTAGTTAATGAACTCGACCTTAAAGATCAATTGGAGAAAATAAAGTCGTTCAAAGGAACGAATAGTAAATGTAGAAGTCACACCGAATTAAATGATTGGAGAAACGTAGGAAGTGAATTGGTTGTGGTTAGAGAGATCACAGAACACAGGACGAACAGGAATGGGAGAAATAACAAAGGTCAGAATCCGTCTAAATGACCTCAATAGGTAAGAACGAATTTTGGGACGAAATTCTTTTAAGGATGGGAGGATGTGAGGCCCGACCTCGAATAACATGTCATCCTCGATTTGAGTGCCTTAGACCCAGAATTATATGACCGACCTTGGATTACGTGCCTTGTCTTGGATTTTATGCATGTCCCATCATACGTGCCTTGACTTAGAATTGTGTGCCCTGATCCTCGACTTATGTGCCCTGACCTCAATTTACGTGCAATACCTTGATTTGTGTGCATTTACCTTGAACTACGTGCCCTAACCTAGGTTTAAGAGTCATACCTTGATTTACGTGCATTGCATTGAATTACATGCCTTGCATTAGTTTACATGCATTCACCTAGGGTTACGTGCATTTACTTTGAAATCCGTACATTTGCGTTGAAATATTTGCCTTACCTCGTAGTGCGTGCCTTAGACCTAGGAATGCGTGCCTTTACACTAATCAATAAAGATTCCTGCACAAAGCACAAGAAAATAAAATAATCCTACACAATTCACTAACTATTAAAATAATATTATACTAATCCTACATATTCTACTAACAATATTCTAATCCTAATTCAAATTCTCTACAAAATCCACTAACAATAAACAATTATTTATACACAAACACCCAAACATTCTTTATTCTTTATTCTCACCTAAAACCAATGCACCTCAAATTCTACATTTATTATAATCCATAATATACTCACATGAATCTGAAAATTCAGAATTTTCCATGCTAATTTTGGCCATATCAAGGTCTTTGAGCAAGCTTGAACATAAAATATTATATCCTATACATTTTATGACACACACAAAACACAATGCGTAAAATAATGCTCAAACATCCTACCCAATGCCTCACTTTCTTGGCCCTTTCACCACACATGCTAAAACAATTCAATTGTGCATTAGATGACTCACAAAAATCAGATTTGTAAGGCTCAAGGCTAACACACATACACAAGCTACACTCAACATGCTTCAAACATCAATTTTCTCTCAAAACTCTCT
>CM075776.1:34505856-34515856 GCA_037974665.1 Ehretia macrophylla
ATTTCAAAATTTACAAGCCCTTGGCCGGCCATACACCATGCAATTCAAAAATTGTCAAGTCAAATGCATGCATTATTATAATCATAACATTATTCTATGCTTCCCACTTTCTCCAAACACAAGACTTACCTTTTATCATGCCTAGACATTCTCTTACATCTTAGACTACCAAGACAATAAAAAACAAAACTCACCTTGACCAAATGCTAAGCCAAAATCGACACACCACAAGAAAATCACACACAAACATCAAACTCTCTCAAAACTCTCTCAAGCTCTCTCTTCCTCTCTCATTCTCGGCCATGGCTGCCCTTTGAGTTCCATGGCTCAATCTCACTCCCAAGACTTCTAACAAGCTCTCAAGGACTCTCAAGACCACTCCAAGCTCGGCCCTAGCAAGCAACATAGCAAGAAAATCTCATACAAGCTCACAAACTCATCATTTTCGGCCATAGGTAAGTTTTGATGGTTTTCTTCCTTGTCTTTTGGTTTCACACACATGCACATCTCCTACACAAACTAACTAAGCTTGGATTTAAGGAAAGTCAAGCCACCACTCGGCCAAAGCAAGGAAAGAGGACCTTTTGTGCGTTTTCAATAGCAATCTTGCATTTTCATCCATCAATAGGCCAAGGTGAGGGTTAAATCTTTTTAAAAGCTTTCAAAACTCACATGCATGCTCTCATATGGCTGTATTTACTCTTGATGTTCATGTATATATGTTGATGTGAGCCTATCTACTCATGCATGGCTTAATAATTGCTAAGAACTTAGAGTTATGCAAACTCATTTTTCTGGCAGATCACTGACCTTGTAGAACGAAGTGCTTTTGGCCAAGTAAACGTTGATAAAAATGCATGCAAATTGGTAGGTCACTCGCTTTGTCAGTTATGAACATATTTTGCAGAAATAGGCCAGGAAAATTTGGACTCTAAGACCTCCAAAATGGTCAAATATCGTGATGTATCTAAATCTGGAAAACTTGGAAATATGAAGTAGGGTTCTGGCAGCTTTCTGACCTTGTAGAACAAAATATTTTTGGCCTAGTAAACGATGTCAACAATGCTTGAAAATTGGTAGGTCACTATATTTGTCCGTTATGAACATATTTTGAAGAAATAGGCTAAGGCTAATTTTGAGTTTAAAGGCCTCAAAAATTGAAAATATCGAAATGTGTATGAATCTGGACAGTTTTGCGTAGTCTCACGGTTTTGGTCATAACTCCTAAGTCCGAACTCCAAATGCAGCGAGGTTTGTTCCTAGATTTAAAGCACTCATTAAGATTAAATTTGAAATTTGGTTCGCTGAAATTGGATATTATCTGCTTGGCTAATTGAATGTGGAAAAAAGATCATTGCAATAGGGTTTTTGCTTAGTAATATGCTTTGAATCATGTTGTAGCCTTACTTGAGGTGTTGAATGCTTGGAATTGTGGAAATTAGAAGTTGTGTGGGCTGTTTTGATTGGTTGAGGATGCTTAATTAATTGATGCATGCCTTGGATTTAATTACATGATGAATTGTTGCTTAATCGTATGGTAAGCACAAAATTGAGGCCCTATTGCTTATGAATACATAGTAAGTGATGATCCTATGGATAAATGTGTTCAATTCAGTGGTTGGTAGGCTGCCCAATAATTTCTAAGTATCCTTGAAATGGTTTAGGTATATCTTGTGGTCCTTAGAAAATAAAATCAACACCCGAGCACGGCCCTTGCAAACCCTAATGGCCACGTAGACTCCCAAGTCATAAACCACTTTTGTGTGACTTATAATTGATGTTGAGGACTGTTAATAGGCTGCCCGGAATTTTCCTTATAGCTCTAAACATGATTCCCTATTATTCCATGTTGATAAGTGAACTATTCTTGCACCCGGTTTCGTGTAGGTGTCGTAGCATGCTTGTATGATCTCAACACTTGATATGTGAACTAAAATGAGCTATATGACTTGTTCTATATGGCTTTACTTGGCTGCCCGTTAAATGTTCAAATGTTCTTAAGTGTTTTACAAAGTGAATTTACATGTCAAAGCATGCCTCGTATGTTTATTTGTCAATATGTGATCATATATTTGCTCGGAGGCAACCTACTTTGTTGACCTCCTAATGTGAATTGTTAAAAGACATTCAATGGCTTATTTTGAACATGATTACTTGGCTGCCCGTGAAAGTTTAATTGCTTTCAAATTGATATATGAAATGATTATATGTTCTTGCAATGCCTTATGTGCCGACATGTCAAAATGTGATCATATATTTGCTCGGAGGCAACCTACTTTGTTGACCTCTAAATGTGAAATGTTAAATGGCATAAATGTGCATTGCATACAAGGTTGCAACCTTTCATTTTGGCATGGTAGTGTTTCACGCACGCCGGGCGGCATCGGGCTTGCCAGTGCTACCGTGACTACCATGGTCCAATTCCCTCTCTCGCTTGGCATTCCACCCTCGGAAAGTTGGGTCATAGGATTTCGGGGTACATCTGGAGTACACCCATTTTGGAGTGATAAGTGGATTATTGAAGCCGGCCGCAACAATTGTTATCGAAAATGATCTTGAGAGTAAATGCTCACCGATTGATCTTGAGAGCGAGAGCTCACCGTATCCTTTTCACTGTGTGTTTAAGTACTCTCTCTTGGTTCCTAGAGGACCTCGGGAAGGAAAGACGAGTAAATGTGTTCATTTATATTTATGTTATGTTATGAACTTGCTTATTTCATATGACATGTTTTCAAAATGGTTTTTCATAAGATTAACCGGCAAAGAGTTTTTAAAACGTTATCTCTCGTTCCTCCTCACTGAGTTCATAAGGACTCACCCTATTTTGTCATCACATGTGAAGAAGATTTGGAATAGGTATCCGAGGAGAATGTGCCTATTGATGATTCCTTGGAGTGATTACGTGCTTTATGTTCCTTGCTTGTCAGTGGCTATTCTGTGAACGCTGTGTTTGCTTTGAAGACTACTTATTTTGTTGATGTAAATGACCCTGTTGTAATTTGGGTCTAATTTTGACTTGTACTGATTATAACTAGACGAACACTCTAATTGGTCGTTTTGCTATCGCTATTTTGATTTAGTAACTATCATAGGCAACTGAAACGTTAGGTGAAGTATCAAATAAATGAATCTATCTAATCTTACCCAGGTACTTATTCATAAGCTAAAGGATAACAGGTACTCGCGTAAAGGGATTGACAAATAAATGGATCATAGTTATCTTGTTAGGCTTGTTAATCAAATGAGACTTTCGAGTTAGATCAATAGGCATATTGGTTGATGATACAATAAGGATCTTAGTTGGAATCCAAACAATGATTAGAAGTTTTGAGGCATTTAGAAAATTAGGTCAAACCAAAGGTCTTAAATATAACCGTCATACTGCCGGTTTTTCAGAAATGATTTTGGAGTTCTAGGTTAATGTTAAGCATTAAATCATAACAAAAGGCTAAGACTGTGAAATAGTATAAATGAATTAGGTCATACCCTAGTCTAGCCTCCTTAGGTCGAGTTGGGGCGTGACACCTTATTAGAATGGTATCAGAGCTTAGTTTACTAACTTGGTATTAGTCGGGTTCAACTCTCGGACCATGGGTTGAAGCCCTAAGGTAATTATGATGTCTTGTTTATATGTGTTAATGTGTATTAATGTGCTTTAATTGCTTTGAGCATTGAATATCATGTGCCTTTGTGGATTATATGTATTATGTGTCATGCATACCAACACGTTTGTGCCTTTAATAATGCATACATGCTTTTATACTCCTTCTTTGATACATGTGCATGTTATATAACCATGAATGACTGTTTATACACATAGATAGTTAGGATTAAGACTTTTAGGGAAGTGAATTTATGTAGGAAGAACGAAAAGGCTCGGTTAAAGATTTCTCGCATCATCACAGGTACTCGATAGATCGTATGTATTAATTGGATATGCATACATAAAATGCGTAGCACATGTATAATTGTTGAGGTAAAGTTATCTCCTTATCTTTGGAATACCCATACCTATAATTAAGTTATCAAAACAACTTTCCTTAGATAAGAGTATACTATTGGACATGTGGAGTAGTATATCTATCTAATCATATGCTTATAATTGAAGTTTGACTTAGGAGTTGCTTTTGAATCAAATTCTTATATCTTAAATTGGTGTAATAGAATATTTATATGATTGAATCCTTACTTGATTGGAATTAAGTATTGATGATTCTTTAGTATAACAAGATATAGGGATGTTGGAATCGAGGAATTCACGTAGCTAGAACTTGCGTTCAGAAGACTATACCTAAAATGTTAGGTCGAATAGAAGTGTAAGGTATTGAATTATACATTAAATGACTAACGTTGCTAAAGGTCCTAAGTTGGATATTGGTGATATTAAGAATCATGGTATTAGTTTGGTGCCCCTCGAATTTAGTTGTGATTATGCAAAGTAAGTCATTCTATGCACTCGTGGTTTGGATACCCTGGAGGATGTTAGAAAGCATATATCCCTAAGTAATACTGATGGACCTAGTATATAAATCATGGAAATGAGATTAAAGCATCCGGCTGGAAGGTGGATTCGTTAGGGTACGATTAGTAATCCTAAATAACTAATAGTGAGTATGCATGATGATTCATGGTAAACCCTAGGACCTAAGGTTGATGAGTCTTGATGCTCTTAGCTAGTTGAACATGTAAATGAGGAGAGTAAGATTTCATATAGTTAAGATGGAGATGAATTAGAGTTGTGATAACCTAAGAGATTGTTGTTAGACAACCGTATTACGTGCACCGTTTCACATCTAGAAACTAGCGGTTGGTAGACTTTGAATTGTGGTCATTGAATAGAGGGTGGATCTTGTGGTGATTGTTAAATAAACCGTTGATTACTTCTGAAGTTCTATTAGGTTATATTGAATGATGCCTCGTGGTCATAATTCTTATGTTGATACAGCCTTGAAGTCATCTCGTGTAAGTATCTTATGAGCTCGATCATTTCGGTACCCGTTTATAGTCCTAGGATTGTTGATTGAATGGCCGATAACCTAGTGGAGCATTGATATCACTTACATGGCTATGACCCTAGCCCAGTAACACTAATGTTGAAGATATATTGGCGGGCATTAGATGTCCGAAGGAATGACTAGGTCGCTAAGTGAGTAGGACCATTATCTTCTTAAGTATGACGTAACCTTGGATTGAGGAGAGTGGAATTTATTGGAGGTTGAAACTGTTCGCCTTAAGAGTCTTGGTTAAGATTAAAAGAAATTCTGAAGTCTCGTGACTTGAATATAGAGATTTGAATAAGAAAATAAATTGTGGATCACAAGCTGATGAAATTTACTTGTAAGAGTTGAACTAGTGCCACATGATTAGTTTACCCATGCAATTTTGATGGCAATTTGTTGGTAGTACTTAATAAGCCTTAGTGTTTGAGTTTCACGAATCTCAACAGTCTTTCTTCTTGATTACGAGCGTAAAGGTTAACGAAGCTAGGAAAGAATGTTAGCGAATAGGGGCTTGTAACCGGGAGACTAGTCATTAAAAGATTTCCTAATCTAATGTACCTACGAGATAAGGACTATGATACTATCGATAGATGACGACTTGAAATGGATTAGTTTGTTTGGTGAGTTCTTCCTGAAAATAGGGTCGTATTGTGGAAATGATCCATAAGTTGTGTATGTCCTACGAGTTAACAATTTTGAAGCTAGTTGATAGGATATGTAAATCAGATATAGACCTATCATCTTAAAATTTGTGTATGTCACCAAAGGATCATCGTATTATTGTGATATTCCTTTTGAGGTATGAACGCAAGATTGACACGACATAGGTCATGATTTTGGAGTTATAGTTATATTGATAGAATACCGATACAGCTTTGATTACTATGCTCAGAGGTTCTAACCTTAGTTAAAGAACTCGACCTTAAGATCAATTGGAGAAAATAGAGTCGTTCAAAGGAACAAACAATAAATGTAGGGGTCACACCAAATTAACAATTGGAGAAAGTTTGGAAGTGAATTGGTTTTGGCAAAGGGGATCACGGAGCAAGCAACAGCCTATAATAGAAATATCAAAGGCTAGAACACATCTAAATGACCTCAACAAGTAAGAATGAATTTCGGGATGAAATTATTTTAAGGAAGGGAGGATGTGAGGCCCGACCTCGAATAACGTGTCTTACCTCGATTTGCGTACCTTAATCTAGATATAGAGTCGTGCCTTGATTTACGTGCCTTGCATTGAATTACGTGCCTTGCATGGGTTTGCGTGCATTTACCTAGGATTGCATGCATTTGTATTAGAATTCGAGCATTTATCTTGAAGTACGTGACCTCGTAGTTCGTGTCTACCTCGTGATTTGTGCCCTATATTGAGTTCTATGCATCCCTCGTAGTGCGTACCCTAAACCTCGAACTGCGTGCCTAAACGCTAATCTAGAAAGCTTCCTGCACAAAGCACAAGGCAATAAAATAATCCTACACAATCCACTAACTATTAAAATAATAATATACTAATGCTACATATTCCACTAACAATATTCTAATCCTAATTCAAATTCTACACAAAATCCACTAACAATTAACAATTATATCTACACAAACACCTAAACATTCTTTATTCTTTATTCTCACCTAAAACCAATACACCTCAAATTCTACACTTATTATAATCCATTATATACTTAAAAAGAATCTGAAATTTCAAATTTTACAAGCCCTTGGCCGGCCATACACCATGCAATTCAAAAATTGTCAAGTCAAATGCATGCATGATTATAATCATAACATTATTCTATGCTTTCCACTTTCTCCAAACACAAGACTTACCTTTTATCATGCCTAGATATTCTCTTACACCTTAGACTACCAAGACAATAAAAAACAAAACTCACCTTGACCAAATGCTAAGCCAAAACCGACACACCACAAGAAAATCACACACAAACATCAAACTCTCTTAAAACTCTCTCAAGCTCTCTCTTCCTCTCTCATTCTCGGCCATGGCTGCCCCTTTGAGTTCCATGGCTCAATCTCACTCCCAAGACTTCTAACAAGCTCTCAAGGACTCTCAAGACCACTCGAAGCTCGGCCTTAGCAAGCAACATAGCAAGAAAATCTCATAGAAGCTCACAAACTCATCATTTTCGGCCATAGGTAAGTTTTGATGGTTTTCTTCCTTGTCTTTTGGTTTCACACACATGCACATCTCCTACACAAGCTAACTAAGCTAGGATTTAAGGAAAGTCAAGCCACCACTTGGCCAAAGCAAGGAAAGAGGACCTTTTGTGCGTTTTCAAGAGCAATCTTGCATTTTCACCCATCAATAGGCTAAGGTGAGGGTTAAATCTTTTTAAAAGCTTTCAAAACTCACATGCATGCTCTCATATGGCTGTATTTACTCTTGATGTTCATGTATATATGTTTATGTGAGCCTATCTACTCATGCATGGCTTAATAATTGCTAAGAACTTAGATTTATGCAAACTCGTTTTTCTGGCAGATCACTGACCTTGTAAAACGAAGTGCTTTTGGCCTAGTACAAGTTAATAAAAATGCATGAAAATTGAAAGGTCACTAGATTTGTCAGTTCTAAACATATTTTGAAGAATTAGGCCAAGGCCAATTTGGACTCTAAGACCTGTAAAATGGTCAAATATCGTGATGTCTCTAAATCTGGAAAATTTGGAAATATGAAGTAGGGTTCTGGCAGCTTTCTGACCTTGTAGAACTAAATAGTTTTGGCCTAGTAAATGATGTCAAAAAAGCATGAAATTTGGTAGGTCACTATATTTGTCAGGTCTGAACATATTTTGCAGAAATAGACTAAGGCTAATTCTGACTTTAAGACCCTCAAAAATGGCAAAAATCGTAATATGTCTAAAACTGGACATTTTTGCATAGTCTCACGGTTTTGGCCATAACTCCCAAGTCCGAACTCCAAATGCAGCGAGGTTTGTTCCTAGATTTAAAGAACTCATTAAGATTTAATTTGACATTTGGTACACTGAAATTAGAGATTAATTGCTTGGCTAATTGAATGTGGAAAATCAGACCATTGCAGTAAGGTTTTTGATTAGTAATATGCTTTGAATCATGTTGTAACCTTGTTTGAGGTATTGAATGCTTTGAATTGTGGAAATTAGAAGTTGTGTGGGCTGTTTTGGTTGGTTGAGGCTACTTAATTGATTGATGCATGACTTGGGTTTAATTACATGACGAATTGTGGCTTAATCGCATGTGTAAGCACGAAATTGAGACCCTATTGCTTATGAATACATAGTAAGTGATGATCCTATGGATAAATGTGTTCAATTGAGTGGTTAGTAGGCAGCCCAATAATTTCTAAGTATGCTTGAAATGGTTTAGGTATATCTTGTGGTCCTTAGCAAATAAAAAAAAAACCCGAGCATGGCTCTTGCAAACCCTAATGGCCACGTAGACTCCCAAGTTATAAACCAATTTTGTGTGACTTATAATTGATGTTGAAGATTGTTAATAGGCTGCCCGGAATTGTCCTTATAGCTCTAAACATGATTCCTGATTATTGCATATTGATAAGTGAACTATTCTTGCACCCGGTTTCGTGTAGGTGTCGTAGCATGCTCGTATGATCTCAACACTTGATATGTGAACTAAAATGAGCGATATGACTTGTTCTATATGGCGTTACTTGGCTGCCCGTTAAATGTTCACATGTTCCTAAGTGTTTTACAAAGTGAATTTACATGTCAAAGCATGCCTTGTATGTTTCCTTGTCAATATGTGATCATATATTTGCTCGGAGATAACCTCCTTTGTTGACCTCCTAATGTGAATTGTTAAAATACATTCAATGGCTTATTTTGAACATGATTACTTGTTTGCCCGTGAAAGTTTAATTGCTTTCAAATTGATATATGAAATGATTATATGTTCTTGCAATGCCTTATGTGCCGATATGTCAAAATGTGATCATATATTTGCTCGAAGGAATCTTACTTTGTTGACCTCCAAATGTGAAATGTTAAATGGCATAAATATGCATTGCATACAAGGTTGCAACCTTTCATTTTCGTATGGTAGCGTTTCATGTACGCCGGGCAGCATCGGGTTTGCCGGTGCTACCGTGACTACCATGGTCCAATTCCCTTACTCGCTTGGAATTCCACCCTCGAAGAGTTGGGTCGTAGAATTTTGGGGTACATCCGCAGTACACCCATTTGGAGTGATAAGTGGATGATTGAAGCCGGCCGCAACAATTGTTATCGAAAATGATCTTGAGAACAAATGATCACCGATTGATCTTGAGAGCGAGAGCTCACCGTATCCTTTTCACTATGTGTTTAAGTACTCTCGTTTGGTTCCTAGAGGACCTCGGGGAGGAAAGACGGGTAAATGTGTTCATTTATATTTATGTTATGTTATGAACTTGCTTATTTCATATGACATGTTTTCAAAAGGGTTTTTTCATAAGATTAACTAGGAAAGAGGTTTTAAAACGTTATCTCTCATTCCTCCTCGCTAAGTTCATAAGGACTCACCCTCTTTTATCATCACAAGTGAAGAAGATTTGGAACAGGTACCTAAGGATAATGTGTCTATTAATGATTCCTTGGAGTGATTACGTGCTTTATGTGTCTTGCTTGTCAGTGGCTGTTCTGTGAAAGTTGTGTTTGCTTTGAAGACTACTTATTTTGTTGATTTAAATGACCTTGTTGTAATTTGGGTCTAATTTTGACTTGTACTGATTATAACTAGACGAACACTCTAATTGGTCATTTTGTTATCGCTATTTTGATTTAATAACTATCATAGGCAACTGAAACATTAGGTGAAGTATCAAATAAATGAATCTATCTAATCTTACTCAGGTACTTATTCATAGGCTAAAGGATAACAGGTACTCGCGTAAAAGAATTGACAAATAAACGGATCATAGTTATCTTGTTAGGCTTGTTAATCAAATGAGACTTTCTAGTTAGATCAATAGGCATATCGGTTGATGATACAATAGGGATCTT
>CM075776.1:34518356-34520856 GCA_037974665.1 Ehretia macrophylla
ACGCATGGGGGATACCTATAGTGGGCATGAGCCTACGGATGTGCGCACATGGGGCACGACCGTTGTACTAATATAACACGGCTGTTCGCGTATGGCGCGCATGGTGCACGGCTGTTGCGCGCATGACGCATGGCTGTTGCTCGTATGGCCCACGGCAGTGAGCGCATAGGCCACAACTGTTGCGCGCATGGGTCCAATTGGTACGCGCATGGGGTACGAATGTGCAGCAGGGCCACGAATTTGTGCGCATGAGCCACGGATGTACGCACATAGGACACGGATGTGCTTGCATTGGGTATGGCTGTTGCACTCATGGGCCACGGCTATGCGCGTATAGGGCACGAATGTTGCGCGCATGGGCCACGGTATGCGCGCATGGGCCACGGCAGTTGTGCGTATGGGGCGAGTTGGTACGCGCATGGGGTGTGGATGTGCGTGCATTGGCTCTAGATGTGTGCGCATGAGCCACGGATGTGTGCGCATGGGCAAGGCTATAGCGCACATGGGGCGCCCATGAAGTAGGATTGTGGGCGCATTGGGTGCCCATGCCACGCGATGGTGTATACATGGGGCACCCATGCGGTGCGATAGTGCACACGCATGGGGCGCCTATGCGTCATGATGGTGCGCGCATGGGTCGCCCATGCCACGCCCTTACGCGCTCATAAGGCTCCCATGCGGCAAGATAGTGTGCGCATGAGGTGCCCATGCGGCGCTATGGTGCTTGCTCATGGGGCGTCCATGCGGCACAATGGTGCGCGCATAGGGAGCCCAAATCGTGCGCTGGCGCGCACATGCACCACTAATGCAGTGCGATGGTGCGCGCATTTGGCCCCCATGCCGTGCACTGGTACGCGCATGGGATGCCCATGCAACGCGCATGTGGCGCACATACCGCGCGCATGGGACGCCCATGCCTTGCGATGGTGCGTACATGGGGTGCCCATGCCTCGCGCTGGTGCACGCATGGGACGCCCATGCAGTGCGATGGTCTGAGCTTACGGCGCCCATGCCGAGCATTGGTGTGCACATGGGGCGCCCATGTGGCGTGCAGGTGCGCGCATGGGCTGCGCATTGGGCGGTGTTAGGGTACGGATGGGGCACTAGTTTGGTGCACGGCAGTGGCACTATAGGGCTACGCTTGGGAGACGATGGGGGACGACTTGGACACTACTAGGGTACGTTGGGCCCGATGTCCGATGCTAGACCTTCGGGGGTATTGAGGGCCATGCGTAACATATTATCTCACAAATGTGGACAATGGCTTGTAGAATTGGTTTCCGAATCTACGAAGTAGTCTTCACAAAGACCCCTCCCAACGAACACTTCATCACATTTGAGAGGTGATTTAGATTAATCGGCTTCTCAATCCGTCCAAAAAAAAATTTCCACACCAAATATCATCTAAATGAATTAATGTATATTTAATTTGAATTTTTCAGAATTTTCTAGTATTTTTTCTGATTTTTCCCTATTTTTCATAATTATGTAAGGATATTAAAAATTATTTTAGATTCCCAATCCATCCAAAAAAAAATTTCACAACAAATATTATCTAAACGAATTAATGTATGAATTAATATAAATTTTCCACAATTTTATAGTATTTTTTCTTATTTTTGGAAATTATTAAATATTTAAAAAAAAAATTTGAAAAAAATAATTTTCAAGCATTTGTGTATCATATCCTAGCAATGAGAAGCAAGTTAGGTACGGAGGTCATACCAAATGGGGGCTCTAATAGTGTAAAACACCTATTATGAATCTCTGGCAAAATGTACACTACTGTCGCCACTTGGATTTTTGCTTCTAAATGTACTATAGGGGGCTATGTGGTGTCAAGCCTCCTGGTCGAGGTCCATGCAAGGGGACGTTGTGGGCACTTCGTGGCACATTGTAGGGTATATCGTGGGTTAAATTGTGGGCGAAAATGCCTATCGAGTGAATGACGTCGAGGTATTCCATTGCATACCCGTGGATCGGGACCGTGCCACCCTCGCCCCACATCTCCCGACATGTCCCTCGGTGCGGCACCAGGATGGCTAATAAGGAACGCGGTGGCTTCCCTAGCCCCTCATTATCCATCTTGGTGCCGCAACATCGTCAGCATCATTTGGATGGCTAATAAGGGAGCAAGTGGTTTCCAAAGCATAAAACTGGCTATCCTTGTACCGCCGGCTAGGCACACGTTGGGGGACATTCCCGTCCCTTGACGTGTCGTTGGGCCTACGGGATGCATGAATCACCTAGCACACGAAGTTATGGCCATTGTCGAGTGGATACGCGCGGCCATGGTACAGTGTCGTGGCGATCCAAGCACCGCATGGGCTTGGGTGACTCTTGGGGGACGGTGAGGGCATGCGTGATGCGTGAATCGCCTGGCACACGTGGCATTGGCTATCGTTAAGCAACGACGTAGGCGTTGTGATGAGATGATTGTTGATGCTTCAATGTTGAGGCGATCCAAGTACCATGCGGCTTTGAAGCCGTCCCCCAGTTG
>CM075776.1:34525856-34555856 GCA_037974665.1 Ehretia macrophylla
TAGCAAGTAGTCATAAGCGATAGGGCCTCAATTCCGTGCTTACACATGCGATTAAGCAACCATTCATCAATTAATGAACCCAAGCCATGTAGCAACCAAATTAAGCAACCTTAACCAACCACAACAGCCCACACAACTTCTAAGTGCCACAATTCCAAGCATTCAATACCTCAAGCAAGGTTACAACATGATTCAAAGCATATTACTAATCAAAAATCTTACTGCAATGGTCTGTTTTCTACATTCAATTAGCCAAGCAATTAATCTCCAATTTCCATGTACCAAATTTCAAATTAAATCTTAATGAGTGCTTTAAATATAGGAACAAACCTCGCTGCATTTGGAGTTCGGACTTAGGCGTTATGGCCAAAACGGTGAGACTACGCAAAACTGTCCAGTTTTAGACACATTACAATTTTTTCCATTGTTGAGGGTCTTAAAGTTAGAATTAGCCTTAGCCTATTTCTTCAAAAACTGTTCATAACTGAAAATTTTAGTGACCTACAAATTTTCATGCATTTTTATCAACCTTTACTAGGCCAAAAGTACATCATTCTACAAGGTCAGTAATCTGCCAGAAAAATGAGTTTGCATATCTCTAAGTTTCTAGCCAAAATCAAGCAATGCATGAGTAGATCGGCTCATATACACACATATACAATAACTACAGAGGTAAATATAGCCATATGAGAGGATGCATGTGAGTTTTGAAAGCTTTTAAAAGAGTTTAACCCTCACCTTAGCCTATTGATGGATGAAAATGCAAGATTGCACTTGAAAGCGCACAAGAGGTCTTCTTTCCTTGCTTTGGCCGAGAGGTAGCTTTTTTTTCTTTAATTACTAGCTTAGTTAGCATATGCTTAGTGTGTGCAGGTGATTAGAACAAAAAGAAATGGAAGAAAACTATCAAAACTTACCTATGGCCGAGATAGAGAGATTTGTGAGCTTTGTGTGAGATTTCTTGATTGTTGCTTGCAATGGTCGAGCTTCTTAGAATCCTTGAGAGCTTGTTAGAAGTATTGGGTGTGTTCTTGATCCATGGAACTCAAAAGGGCAGCCATGGCCGAGAATGAGAGAGAAAGAGCTTGAGAGGGAAATGATGTTTGTGTGTGTGTGTGTTTCGGCCTTGAGCTTGTAAATCTGAATTTTCTTTTGTCATTTGAGCTATTTTGAATTGTAGGCATGCTTGGGGTGATTTGGCCGAGAAAGGAATGCTTGGGTAGGGTGCATGGGTTTATTTTTTTATGCTTTGTGTCTTGTGTATGTCATAGGTTGTCTAGGAATATTTGAAATTATGCAAAGCTAGTCAAATTGCCTACACATGGTCGGCCAAGGCATGGTCAAAATCTGAATTTTTGTTTTGTTTTAAGCTTATTTTATTGTAGGTTGGTTGTGGTATTTGAGGTGCGTGAGTTTTAGAATAGAATAAAGAATGTTTAGTGCTTAGTGCTTTTGTCTTTTAGTGAATTGACTTAGGATTAAAATAATAGTTAGTGATGTTTGTAGAATTATTTTATAGTCTAGTGCTATGTGTAGGATTCTTTATTGATTAGCGTGCAGGCACACTTTCCTAGGCCTTGGGCACACACTACGAGGTAAGGCACGAACTTCAAGACAAATGCACGTATTTCAAAGTGAATGCATGCAACCCTAAATGAATGCACATAAACCAATGCAAGGCACGTAATTCAATGCAATGCACGTAAATCAAGATGTGACTCTTAAACCTAGGTTAAGGCACGCAGTTCAAGGTTAGAGCACACAAAACGAGATAATGCATGCAAATCGAGATCAGGCCTTACACCCTCCCCTCCTTAAAAGAATTTTATCCCGAAATTCAATATTACCTTTAGAATAATGTCGGATACTGTTGCTCCATCTGGTCTCGCCTTTCCCACGTTGCTTCTTCAACTCCATGGTGATCCCATAATATTTTCACCATCAGTATAGACTTGTTGCCCAACTCTCGATCTTGCTGGTCTAGGATCCGAATAGGCTTTTCTTCATAAGACAAGTTCTCCCGAAGCTGCAACGGCTATGGCTCCAAGATGTGCGATGGGTCAGGGTGATACTTCCGTAACATTGAGACATGGAAGACATCATGAATATTGGAAAGGTTTTGGGGTAGTTCCAGGCGATACGCCAATTTGCCAACCTTCTCAACTATCTCAAATGGTCCTACAAACCTCGGGCTCAACTTTCTACCCTTACCATGTTTAATCAATCCCCTCCGAGGTGATAACTTCAAGAACACCTTGTTGCCGACCTCAAATTCCAAATTCCGTCTCCATCGGTCTGCATAACTTTTCTGCCTGCTTTGGGCAGTAAGCATTCACCTCCGGATGAGGTGGACATTTTCAACAGTGTTCATAAGTTATGGTAGAAGGGTCGGGTCAAAAGTCTTCGTCTCACCTACTTCATCCCAGTATATTGGGGATCGACACTTACGTCCATACAATGCCTCATATGGGACCATCCCGATAGTGGCCTGATAACTGTTATTATAAGCGAACTCTGCTAGAGGCAGATATTTCTCTCAACCTTTTCCGAAGTCTAGAACACACGCCCTCAACATATCCTCCAAAATCTAAATAGTTCTCTCAGATTGTCCGTCCGTCTGAGGGTGATAAGCTGTACTGAAACTCAACTTCGTCCCCAAAGCTTCTTGTAATCTCTTCCAAAATCGGGAATTAAAACAAGGATCCCTATCTGACACAATACTTACAGGCATCCCATGCAGCTTTACAATGTTCGCTACATACATATCTCCTAGTTTCTCAGGACTATCCTCCTTATTCATCGGTAAGAAGTGTACGGTCTTAGTCAATCTATCCACTATGACCCAAATGACATCATGACCCTTTTGTGACCTAGGCAAGTCCATGACAAAATCCATAGTTATATGTTCCCACTTCCATCAGGGAATTTTCAACGGTTGAAGTAAATCTGCCGGTTGTTGATGTTCTGCTTTGACCTCTAGCAAGTCAAACACCATGCCACAAACTCTGCAATCTCTCTCTTCATGTTATTCCACCAATAGTGTTGCTTCAAATCCCGGTACATCTTTGTCCCGCCGAGGTGAATGGTGTATCTTGAGTTATGGGCTTCTTCAAGAATCTTCTTTTTCAACTCTGGCTTATTAGGGACACAAATTCGATTCCTGAACCTCCAAATACCATCATCCTGAAACTTGAAATCCGTGTTGCCTTCCTTCATTTTTTGGAACTGCTGGTTCTTCTGTTGGGCCTCTCGTAACTCAGACAACAAGGTCGATTGGACTTGTGTAGTGGTGAATAATATCCCTTTTTGAGTCAATTTTGGTTTCCACATAAATGCTTCTTCTAACATTTACCATACCTTAACCTCCAATTTTGCCATACTCGCATTCTGACTTAAGGTGTCTGCTACCACATTCCCTTTATCGGGCACATAATTGATTGTGCAGTTGTAATCATCCAAGAGCTCCATCCACCGTCTTTGCCTCATATTTAATTCTTTTTGTGAGAACAAGTATTTCAAGCTCTTGTGATCCGTAAACACCTTGAACTTGTTACCCCACAAATAGTGCCTCCATTTCTTTAGTGCAAACACAATAGCCGCTAGCTCCAAATCATGCGTCGGGTAATTCAATTCATATGGCTTTGGCTTCCTAGAGGCATATGCAATCACTCTACCATTCTGCATCAATACACAACCCAATCCTTCCTTAGAAGCATCGCTATAGATTACAAAGCCTTGACTTCCTTCAGGCAATGCAAGAACATGTGCGGTTGTCAATCTTGTCTTTAACTCATGAAAGCTGTTCTCATACTTGTCATCCCACACGAGCTTTGTTTTCTTCTGAGTGAGCTTTGTAAGTGGTCCTGCAATCTTTGAGAAATCCTTCACGAACCTCCGATAATAGCCGGCTAAACCAAGAAAACTCCAAACCTTTGTAACATTTTCTGGCTTCTTCCAAGACATCACTGCTTCTATCTTTGCTAGGTCTACCATTATTCTTTCCTGGGATATAATATGCCCCAAGAATGCAATCTGCCACAACCAAAATTCACATTTGCTAAACTTTGCATACAATTGATGCTCCCGAAGTTTCTGCAATACCAATCGTAGATGTTGTTCATGCTCGGCCTCGGACTTTGAGTATACCAAAATATCATCAATAAAGATCACTACAAATTGGTCCAAGTAGGGTTGAAACACCCTGTGGATTAAGTCCATAAAAGCTGTAGGGGCATTAGTTAGTCCAAATGGCATTACCACAAACTCGTAATGCCTATATCTCATCTTGAAAGCCGATTTAGGAACATCCTCCTTTTTGATCCGCGGCTGATAATGCCCATGTCTCAAGTCGAGTTTTGAATACACTTTAGCGCCTTGAAGTTGGCCAAACAACTCATCGATCAATGGAAGTGGGTATTTATTCTTGACGGTCACTTGGTCCAATCCTCTGTAATCGATACATAACCTCAACGTTCCGTCCTTCTTCTTTACAAGTAGGACTGGTGCGCCCCACGGAGAAGAACTTGGTTGAACAAACCCCTTCTTCAACAATCCCTGCAATTGATCCTTCAATTCTTGTAGTTTGGCTGATGCCATATGATAGGGAGCTTTAGATATCGGCTGGGTACCAGGCAGTAATTCTATTACAAACTCGATCTCCCGATCTGGAGGTAAACCCGACAATTCTTCTGGAAACACATCGGCATATTCTTTAATCACTGGCATGTCACGCCCCAACCTGACCTATAAAGGTTAGACTAGGGTGTGATCTAATCATTCAAGTCATATCCCGTACATAATCGTTCAAGAGGGTTTAGCACTTAACGTTTTAGCCTAAACTCCACAATTTTTCAGAAAACCGGCATCATAACGATTGTAATTGGGCTCTTTAGTTTGACCTAATTCTCTAAACGCCTCGAAATTTCAATCTCAATTTCATTTCCAACTAAGATTACTATTTATAACCAATCGAAATGCCTACCAGTTATCTCGAAGTCTCGTTTGATTAATAACCTAGCATGATATTATATCTCGTTTGTTTGTTAATCCTTGTTACAAAAGTACCGTTGATCTTAGCTTAACAATGAGTACCTGCTTTAAATTGGATAGGTTCATTTTACTTAATCCTTACTGGATACTTCATAACCCTATGATAGATACTAGCCAATAACGATAGCAAAACGACCATAGTAGTGTCTATCTAGTTATTATCAGTACAAGCCAAAATTAGACCCCAAATTACAACGAGGGTCTTTTACAATACAATAACAAGCATCATAAGAAATGAAATAGTCTTCAAGCAACATAGTGTTCACAAATGGCCATAATCAAGCAAGGCACATAGGGCAAGCAATCATTCCAAGGAATCATCATTAGGCACGTTGTCCTCGGGTACCTATTCCTGGTCTTCTTCACCTGAGATGATAAAAGAGGGTGAGTCCTTATGAACTCAGTGAGGGGGAATGAGAAATAAGTTTTGAAACTTATTTTCTGGTTCAACTTATGAAAACCCTTTTTGCAAGCATGAATATATCACAAGTAAGTACATAATGTAATGTAAAAGTAAAGGAACACAATTACCCGTCTTTCCTCCCCGAGGTCCTCTAGGAACCAAGCGAGAGTACTTATACACATAGTGAAAATGATACAGTGAGCTTTTGCTCAGTTCATGTCAGTATCAATTGTTGCGGCCGACTTCAAATCATCCCCTTATCACGCCAAATGGGTGTACTCCGGATGTACCCCGAAATCCTACGACCCAACTCTCCGAGGAAGTCTAGCCCCCAAGCGAGAGAGGGAATTAGACAATGGCAGTCACGGTTGCACTGGCAAGCCCGATGCCGCCCGGTGTGCGTGAACGCTACCACACTAGAATGAAAGGTTGCAACCGTGTATGCAATGCACATTTATGACATTTAATATATCACATTTGGAGGTCAACAAAGTAGGTTGCCTCCGAACAGTCATAAGATTGCACATTGACAGATAAATAAGCGAGGCACGATATGACATGCAATTTAACTTGAAAGCACATGGAATTATACGAATATTAAACGGGCAGCCATGTAACGCATGTAAGTTAAGTCATATAACTCATTTCGAAGTTCACGTAATCAAATAATAAGATTATCCAAAATGCAATGACATCTACGTGGGACCGGGTGCAAGAAAGGCCTACTTGTCAACATGTAATCATCGAAATCATGTTTAGGGCTACGAGGGAAACTACGGGAAGCATACTAATCACATAATTAAACACGATATCCAAAGGATCAACACTTAGCGAGTTTACCTAGTTACTAGGGTTTCAATTCGTGCTTACCCGTGCGATTAAAACCCAAGTCATCTCATAATTAAACTCAAGCCATGCATTGATTAATTCAAGCACCCTCAAGTATTCAAAGCAGTCCACACAACATCCAAATGCCACAATCTCAAGCATTTAATTCAACAAGAGAAGCTACAATAATTTTTCCAAGCATATCACTAGGTGAAACCCTCACTGCACTGGACTGTTTTCTCACATTCATTTAGACAAGCAAACAATCTCTAATTCCAGTGAACAAGATTTCAAATTAAATCTTAAGGAGTTAACTAAATTCAGAAACAAACCTTGCATCATTTGGAGTTCGGGTTCAAGAGTTATAGCCAAAACAGTGAGACTACACAAAACTGTCCAGATTTGCACACATTTCAATATTTGTCGTTTTTAGGGCCTTAGGGTCAGATTTAGCCTTAGTCCATGTCTGAAAAAAATTTCCATAACTGAAAGATCTAGCAGCACACCAAATTTCATGCATTTTGGATGTCATTTACTAAGTCAAAACGGGTTCGTTCTACAAGGTCAGTGAATCTGCCAAAACCTGCTTCATTTTTCCAGACTTTCCAGATTTGGACACATTTTGATAATTTGCCATTTTGAGGACCTTAGAATCAAAATTAGCTTTGGCCTATTTCTTTCAAAACTG
Organism: Ehretia macrophylla; assembly: GCA_037974665.1. Taxonomy (NCBI): domain Eukaryota; kingdom Viridiplantae; phylum Streptophyta; class Magnoliopsida; order Boraginales; family Ehretiaceae; genus Ehretia; species Ehretia macrophylla. The sequence goes on from CM075776.1 coordinate 34,532,825, forward strand.
CTCAGAACTGGCAAAAATAATTACCTACCAATTTTCACACATTTTCAACATCATTTACCTGGTCAAAATCACCTCGCACCAACAAGGCAGAAGGCTGTCACATACCCGATTTCATCTATCATCACATTCTAGTCAAATATCTTGCCATGCATGTTTACAAAAGCTCATGAACACACATATATCACAAGTACAGAAGTAAATATAGACATTTAAAGGCATGCATGTCGTTTTCAAAAGCTTTACAAAGAGGTTTTAGCCCTCACCTTAGCAAGACAACAAAGAGATGCACAAACTCTTGATGAAGCACAATGTCGAGCCTTTTCTTTGCTTAGCCGAGAGACAACTTGGGATTTCTCTAATTTCCTAGCTAAGTTACCATGTTCTTAGTAGGTGCATGTGGTTAGAACAAGAAGAAAAGAAATGGAAGCTAACAAACTCACCTAAACCGAAATGGATGTGCTAAAGGCTTGCATGTGTGCTTCTTTCTCCTAGTTTTGTTTGGTCGAGCACCTAAGCTTCTTGCATGTCTTGATGAACCATTGAGTGATGAAGTTAAGCTATGGAGTGTAGAAACTCAGCCAAGGCCGAGAGAGAGAGAGAAGAAATGAGAGAAGAATGAGAGGAAATGAGAGAGATGAAAGAAAAATAAAAGCTTTGCAATGTTTGAAGCTTGTGTCGGCCTAGGGCCTTGCAAAAATCTGATTTTGTATCTTCAAGAAGCATTTTTGAATTGTCTAGTATGGGCAAGGGAATGTGTCGAGAATGGTGGAGCTTGGGTAGAGTTTTGAGCCAATTTTTTTTTTTTACGCTTTGTGTCATAATATGTCATAGAATTGTCTAGGTTCAATTTTGAATTATGCAAGCAAGCACAAATGCACACAAGGTGGTCGGCCAAGGCATTGCAGGAATCTGAATTTTTTTGTCTTGGTTGAGCAATATTTTAATTGTGTGTTTGGGATATGCAAAGAATAAAGAATGTCTAGCTTTTTGTGAGATTTTGTCTTCTAGTGGGTTGAATTAGCAATTTAATATTAATTATTGGGATTTGTAGGATTAATTAATGACCTAGTGGTTCGTGTAAGATGCTTTCTTGATTAGCATGAGGGAACGCTTTCCTAGGTTTAGGGCACGCACTACAAGGCAAGACACGAACTACGAGATGAATGCATGTTTCTCAAGTAAATGCACGCAACCCTAAATGAATGCACGTAATTCAATGCAAGGCACACAAAATGAAATACGATTCTTAAACCTAGGTCAAGGCACGCAAATCTAGGTTAGGGCACACGAAACGAGGTATCGCACGCAAATCGAGGTTAGGCCTCACATCCTCCCTTCCTTAAAAGAATTTCATCCCGAAATTCAATATTACCTTTGAAATAATGCTGGATACTATTGCTCCATCTGGTCTTGCCTTTCCCACGTTGCTTCTTCAACTCCATGATGATCCCACAACACTTTCACCATCGGTATAGATTTGTTGCGCAACTCCCGATCTTGCTGATCTAGAATCCGAATGGGCTTCTCTTCATAAGACAAGTTCTCCTGAAGCTGCAACGGCTCTGGCTGTGATAACCCGAACCTGGCATGCATTTAAAGGAATGTAATTGCATTTAATTAAGTGACATCTTAAATGTTAGCATTGGATTTCGTGTTTATTTTTAAGTTAAACATGTATTCGTAGCTTTATTTTCATATTTCTTTTAGAGGTAATTAAAATAATACTTGAGTTAATTATTTTAACGGAATATCAACTACTTTTCATATTTATGTCAATCGGTTTTATTTCTCTTGCACTTAAATGCTCAGATTTCAATTAAATGAAAAGTAGCTCCGAGCCGGAGTAAATTTTTAACTATGATGCTTTCCAAAAATGATATATTTTTTAAAGTATTCAAGATTTAATTGTTATTCTTTTATTGTCGCAAAGTGCATAGCATTTCGAGAGCGATAGTTAGGAAATGAATTATAGTCCTCAGTAAATAGTGAAAACTAGCATTTAGTGTTTTAATTTTAGTGTTTTAAGTTGTATTTAACTAGAATTGGATTTGTGTTGGTTGTTTTAGCTTTAAAATGCATGAAATAAGCTAGTTTGACCAACTTAAGTGAGCCTTGACCAAGCCTTGACCATTTGACCTTGTTGCCATCTTTTAAAATAGCTTAAATAGCACAAAATAAAAAAAAACAAAGCTGAAACAGAAAGATGGCAGGGCCGAAAATAAGAGGAGAGAAAAAAAAAGAAAATTCAACTTCAAATCTTTGATTTTTTGCGTGAGCTTGCACGGGGTGGTTTCCGAGGCATCCTATGAGGTTTTCCTAGCGTCTAGGAGCGTCTAAGGTGAGGGTTTCATCGTTATTTGAACATTTGAATATTTTGTGTATTAACTTTGATTTTTGGGATTTATCCGTATAATGTTATTTAAATCATTTTGAGGCTTAAAGAATTTTCCCTAGCAATCGTAGAACATGTATTTATAGCTTTTTAACATTTTCTGTGGTTGAATATCGAAATTGAAATATAAATTGTTAATTGAATAGTAAATAGTGAATAGTAAACCCCCGTTTCGATAAAGTTGCTCCGTTATGCGTTCTGTTGATGTAGGAAGGTGCTAGATATGCTAGAATGCCTAAATGTATGGTTTAATTGGAATGTGTAATGAAAAAACGGAGAAAAACTGCTTAGTGAAAGTTGGGGTCGTTTAGGTCAAGTTTGGCATTTTATCGTTTTGCATGATGGCATTGTCTCGGGAGGTCATGGAAGCACTTTTGGTGTAGTTGTGACATTGGTTGGGTAATCGGTTGAGGTAGTTGTAGTTCAAATGAGCAAAGGGGGAAATCGGGGCTTTGCGTGAATTCTAGGGTTAAGTAGGGTTTCGGGGTCTTTAGACGTGCCTTATGGTGACCTCGAAGGATTGGTGAAGTCGGTTTCCAAAACTCGTGGTTCGTTTGAAAGTAGTAGTGTTTTGAAGGTTGGGGTCATTTTTGTGATTCTGTGTGTTTTCATAGTATATTGCTTATAGAATGCTTATGTTGCTTATAGAATGCTTATAATGCCTATAGAATACTTGTTATTGCTTGATAATGTTAGTTGGTGTTGTTCTTGTTACTTATTTGATTGTAAATGCTTGTTAATGCTTGCTAATGCTTATTACGCTTGTTAGAGTTGATTGTTGATTGAAATGTTTAGCAATTGTTGATAATGCTTGATATCTCGTTTATCTCCTCTATTCTGTAATGTTGTGCTATCGCTCGTTATCGCCTTGTGTCGTGTCTTGCATTGCATAGTGTTAGGCGCGTGAGTGATGGGCCTCTCTGGGTAGCCTCGGGTTGCCAGTGTTGGTTGCTCTAGCTCCGTGTCCTAGTCCCTTTTCTCGCTTGGGTTGCTTCCCAGGGAGATTTGGGTCGTAGAATTAATGGATACTTACGGGGTATTCCAAACTGGCGTTATAAGGTGGTTGCGCGCTTATTGTCATCGTTGTCAACATCAAGCTCGAGATTGATGTATCGCTCGTGAAATGGTACATTGCTCGTATGAGTGAACCATAGCCTTCAGAGTGTGGTATAGCTTTGAATGGTTGTGTTAATGCTTTCATTAATTGCTTATTATATTGATTGTTTGTCTTGATTGCTTAATTGTCAGCTATATTGCTTAACTGCCTTATTTGCATTGCACGACTTTCTTTCTCTCCAATTCGATATTTGTCTCGCCCTCACTGAGTATACGTGTTGTGTATACTCACTCCTCACCACCACATTTCAGGAAATGTCATGTTAGCTGGAAAGTTCGTGATTTCGTGAAAGCTCGTGCTTGAAGAGTTGTCTTGAGTGTCTATGTGGCTTGAGTTGTTGAAGTTGTAAAGATGTATGCTTTTATGTATTGTATGTATTTATTGTTAAAAAAAATGTAATCTAAATTAGCTAAATAGTTGAGGTAGATTGATAAGCTAGATATGTATTCAGTAATATAGTTTAACTTCAATGCATGTTTGTAAATATCCAAAAAGAAAAGAGTTAGAATGACATGATAGTTTATTTTATGCAGTAGCTTAGTATGGTTTAATTGTCTAGTTAAAATGTACTTGTCAAAAATGAAAAGAGATAGGTTAGCTTTTAAATTGGAAATGTATGTATACCTGCTGAGTTTAATTGTTGAGAACCGAGGCTCGGATGGCCTTGAGGAAGTTTTGTATTGTTGGACACGGTGTTGGTCCATTTATATGCTATTACAGGTTTTACATTTTGCCTAGAAACAAGGGAGACTCCGTCCGTTTTCCCTAAAATTTTGACCGGGTTTGGTTTGGGCTGTGATTAGATTGATTGATAGAACTCCCGGTCTCGAGAGGGATCGGGGTGTTACAGGTGGTATCAGAGCTTGTTTAGCTCATATGCCTGGACCGGGTCCTCGGTCTGGTGGGTAGTGGTCCTTGAATGTGTGCTTGTTAAGTGTGTCTTGAAAGTGTATGCTTGTATGTAAGATTGTGTGTCTTGCCTTGAATGTATGCACCTATGTGATATAATTATGTGTTATGTGTTAAATGTTTCTCAAGTAAAGTGAAGTGTCTAGTTGTGCATTGAATTGACCTATTGAATTAGCATCGTGAATTGAATCGACCTCGTGAATTGTTATTTGCTTGAATTATTGCTTGTAATGTGTGTATTAGAATATCTTGAATTAGCTATGCCGTGAATTGAATTGATTATGTTGTGCTTGACTTGATTGCCGTGATTGAGTGACTTTGTTGAATAAACTGTTTTATAAACTTGTTTGCAAAATAGTTTAAGGCATGTGTATAAATGTGATCTCTTGGCATTCATACATGTCCCGCATAAATGGTAAGAAAGACTTCTTCCTCCCCTAAAGAGAAGTGGTTAGTAGCAAGCCCAAGTTATTTGGATTGACGGAAACGAGCAGTGCTCAACGAGGTCTTTATTTAGGAGTTGACATTTATAGCTGGGGTCTGTATATTGGGGTTCCTTGAAGGTTATCTCCTATGCCTCGTATAAATGACTTCCTTTGGAGTTCTACATGATTATTTTTGGAGCATTTTCTTAAATGTCTTCTTGATTGTGCATTCATCGGGTATTTTTATATTGGCATTCGTGGGAGACTTGGTTGGGATTTTAATCAACCATTGGTGTTCTTTCTGTATTCTTACGGGGAACTTTGATTTGAGTCTGCTTACAATGATCAGTTTTGCATGAAGCATACTACTTTGGTATTCCTTGTGGACATTTCTCAGTGGACTTGGCAATCGGAATTCTTATCGGACTTACTGCATAATATTATCTACAATATCTCCGCTCTAGTCTTTCTTGATATCTTATTGGAAATCGTGATTGGAATTCCTCAATAGTATGTGGTGCACCTGCACGGCATTTCCTCTGGTATTTTACCCAATATTCGGTAGCAGTATTATTTTGGGGAAAACTACTTGGCTATGCAGCTTGGTGCTCATTCGTGAACTTTTGATAATTATATATATGATGACGTACATTATGGATTCCCTATTGAGATGCTTCTTGAGCTATATATTTTGAAAGACTTCCTTGAAACCCCTGTAATATGATTAACTGGATTTCTTGTTTGGAGTCTTCCTGAGCAGTACTTGGAATTCTTGTTTAGACTCTGCTTCAGATTGTTTATTGGTACGTTCTCGGTACTTTTAGTTGGGATTCTATTATGGCATTCATGTCTAGTAAGATTTTTATTTGGGGATCTATTTGGTATTCTCTAGAGCCTTTATTTGGCCTTATTATTTTGGAAATTCTGGGCGGTACTACTCGGGCTTCTTCTTCGGCCTCTTTCACACAGGGGAAAATCTATACTTGCTGTTTTACTAAGATGTTGCGGGAGGGACTCAGTGATTGGAGGATTTCATCTAGAGATTGGCCTTTGGTATTCTTCTCTATATTCTTTTACAGAACTTTCCGCTAGGTCTACTTACGGTAATTTGCACTGCATGAGGTGCATCTACTCTGGCTATCTTTTAAATTTTCTTATTTGGTACTTATTAAACTTCTATTGGAGATTCATGAATGGGGCATTCCTTCGGTATTCTTCCTGCCATCAATATGTGGTATTTCTATCATCTACAGTATCTTTGCTTTAGTCTTTATTGGTATTATCTCGGCACTCTTGGTTGGAATTTTATTCTTCTTTGATATTCGTGTCAACGGGATTCTTCAACCGATAAAAATTAGTCAGAATTGGATTTCAGATGATGCTAAGTTTTATTGGAAGAAGAATTGCGAGGACGCAATTGTTTTAAGGGGGGAAGGATGTGATAACCCGAACCTGGCATGCATTTAAAGGCATTTAATTGCATTCAATTAAGTGACATCTTAAATGTTAGCATTGAATTTCGTGTTTATTTTTAAGTTAAACATGTATTCGTAGATTTATTTTCATATTTCTTTTAGAGGTAATTAAAATAATACTTGAGTTAATTATTTTAACGGAATATCAACTACTTTTCATATTTATGTCAATTGGTTTTATTTTTCTTGCACTTAAATGCTTGGATTTCAATTAAATGAAAAGTAGCTCCGAGCCGGAGTAAATTTTTAACTATGATGCTTTCCAAAAATGATATATTTCTTAAATTCTTTGAGATTTAATTGTTATTCTTTTATTGTCGCAAAGTGCATAGTATTTCGAGAGCGATAGTTAGGAAATGAATTCTAGTCCTCAGCAAATAGTGAAAACTACCATTTAGTGTTTTAATTTTAGTGTTTTAAGTTGTATTTAACTAGAATTGGATTTGTGTTGGTTGTTTTAGCTTTAAAATGCATGAAATAAACTAGTTTGACCAACTTAAGTGAGCCTTGACCAAGCCTTGACCATTTGACCTTGTTGCCATATTTTAAAATAGCTTAAATAGGGAAAAATAAAAAAAACAAAGCTGAAACAGAAAGAGGGCAGGGCCGAAAATAAGAGGAGAGAAAAAAAAAGAAAATTCAACTTCAAATCTTCGATTTTTCGTGTGAGCTTGCACGGGGTGGTTTCCAAGGCATCCTACGAGGTTTTCGTAGCGTCTATGAGCGTCTAAGGTGAGGGTTTCATTGTTATTTGCACATTTGAATATTTTGTGTATTAACTTTGATTTTTGGGATTTATCCGTATAATGTTATTTAAATCATTTTGAGGCTTAAAGAATGTTCCCTAGCAATCGTAGAACATGTATTTATAGCTTTTTAACATTTTCTGCAGTTGAGTATCGAAATTGAAATATAAATTGTTAATTGAATAGTAAATAGTGAATAGTAAACACCCATTTCGATGAAGTTGCTCCGTTTTGCGTTCTGTTGATGTAGGAAGGTGCTAGATATGCTAGAATGCCTAAATGTATGGTTTAATTGGAATGTGTAATGAAAAAACGGAGAAAAACGGCCTAGTGAAAGTTGGGGTCGTTTAGGTCAAGTTTGGCATTTTATCGTTTTGCGTGATAACATTGTCTCGGGAGGTCATGGAAGCACTTTTGGTGCAGTTGTGACATTGGTTGGGTAATCGGTTGAGGTAGTTGTAGTTCAAACGAGCAAAGGGGGAAATCGGGGCTTTGCGTGAATTCTAGGGTTAAGTAGGGTTTCGGGGTCTTTAGACGTGCCTTATGGTGACCTAGAAGGATTGGTGAAGTCGGTTTCTAAAACTCGTGGCTCGTTTGAAAGTAGTAGTGTTTTGAAGGTTGGGGTCATTTTTGTGATTCTGTGTGTTTTCATAGTATATTGCTTATAGAATGTTTATGTTGCTTATAGAATGCTTATAATGCCTATAGAATACTTGTTATTTCTTGATAATGTTAGTTGGTGTTGTTCTTGTTACTTATTTGATTGTAAATGCTTGTTAATGCTTATTACGCTTGTTAGAGTTGATTGTTGATTGAAATGTTTAGCAATTGTTGATAATGCTTGATATCTCGTTTATCTCCTCTACTCTGTATTGTTGTGCTATCGCTCGTTATCGCCTTGTGTCGTGTCTTGCATTGCATAGTGTCAGGCGCGTGAGTGATGGGCCTCTCTGGGTAGCCTCGGGTTGCCAGTGTTGGTTGCTCTAGCTCCGTGTCCTAGTCCATTTTCTCGCTTGGGTTGCCTCCCAGGGAGATTTGGGTTGTAGAATTAATGGATACTTCCGGGGTATTCCAAACTGGTGTTATAAGGTGGTTGCGCGCTTATTGTCATCGTTGTCAACATCAAGCTCGAGATTGATGTATCGCTCGTGAAATGGTACATTGCTCGTATGAGTGAACCATAGCCTTCAGAGTGTGGTATAGCTTTGAATGGTTGTGGTAATGCTTTCATTAATTGCTTATTATATTGATTGTTTGTCTTGATTGCTTAATTGTCAGCTATATTGCTTAACTGCCTTATTTGCATTGCACGACTTTCTTTCTCTCCAATTCGATATCTGTCTCGCCCTCACTGAGTATACGTGTTGTGTATACTCACTCCTCACCACCATATTTCAGGAAATGTCATGTTAGCTGGAAAGTTCGTGATTTCATGAAAGCTCATGCTTGAAGAGTTGTCTTGCGTGTCTATGTGGCATGAGTTGTTGAAGTTGTAAAGATGTATGCTTTTATGTATTGTATGTATTTATTGTTAAAAGAAATGTAATCTAAATTAGCTAAATAGTTGAGGTAGATTGATAAGCTAGATATGTATTCAGTAATATAGTTTAACTTCAATGCATGTTTGTAAATGTCCAAAAAGAAAAGAGTTAGAATGGCATGATAGTTTATTTTATGCAGTAGCTTAGTATGGTTTAATTGTCTAGTTAAAATGTACTTGTCAAAAATGAAAAGAGATAGGTTAGCTTTTAAATTGGAAATGTATGTATACCTGCTGAGTTTAATTGTTGAGAACCGAGGCTCGGATGACCTTGAGGAAGTTTTGTATGGTTAGACATGGTGTTGGTCCATTTATATGCTATTACAGGTTTTACATTTTGCCTAGAAACAGGGGAGACTCCGTCCGTTTTCCCTAAAATTTTGACCGGGTTTGGTTTGGGTTGTGATTAGATCGATTGATAGAACTCTCAGTCTCGAGAGGGATCGGGGTGTTACACTGGCTCCAAGATATGCAATGGATCTGGGTGATACTTCCGCAGCATCGAAACATGAAAGACGTCGTGAATATTTGAGAGGTTTTGGGGTAGTTCCAGGTGATACGCCAACTTGCCAACCTTCTCAATTATCTCGAATGGTCCTACAAACCTCAGGCTCAACTTTCCACCCTTGCTGTGTTTAATCAGTCCTCTCCGAGGTGATATCTTCAAGAACACCTTGTCGCCGACCTCAAACTCTAGGCTCTGTCTCCGTCGGTCTGCATAACTTTTCTGCCTGCTCTGGGCGGTAAGCATCCGTTTCCGGATGAGGTGGATATTATCAACAGTCTTCATAAGTTCAGGTAGAAGGGTCGGGTCAAAAGTCTTCGTCTCACTTATTTCATCCCAGTAAATTGGGGATCGACACTTACGTCTATACAATGCCTCAAATGGGGCCATCTCGATAGTGGCCTAATAACTATTATTATAAGTGAACTCCGCTAGAGACATATATTTCTCCCAACCTTTCGCGAAGTCTAAAACACGCGCCCTCAGCATATCCTCCAGAATCTGAATAGTTCTCTCCGATTGTCCATCAGTCTGAGGGTGATAAGCGTGCTGAAACTCAACTTCGTTCCCAAAGCTTCTTGCAGTCTCTTCCAAAATCGGGAAGTAAAACGAGGATCCCTATCCGATATAATAGTCACAGGCATCCCGTGCAACCTTACAATCTCTGCCACATACATATCTCCCAATTTCTCAGGACTATCCTCCTTGTTCATCGGTAAAAAGTGTGCTGACTTAGTCAATCTATACACTATGACCCAAACGGCGTCATGACCCTTTTGTGACCTGGGCAGGTCCATAACAAAGTCCATAGTTATATGTTCCCATTTCTATTGAGGGATTTCCAACGGCTGAAGTAAACCTGCTGGTCGTTGATGTTCTGCTTTGACTCTCTGGCAAGTCAAACACTGTGCCACAAACTCCGCGATCTCTCTCTTCATGTTATTCCACCAATAGTGTTGCTTCAAATCCCAGTACATCTTTGTTCCGCCGGGGTGAATAGTATATCTTGAATTATGGGCTTCTTCAAGAATCTTCTTTTTCAGCTCTGGCTCATTAGGAACACAAATCCGATTCCTGAACGTCCAAATACCATCATCATGAAACTTGAAATCTGCGTTGCTTTCTTTAATCTTCTGAAACTGTTGGTCCTTCTGTTGAGCCTCTCGTAATTCAGACAACAAGGTCGATTGAACTTGTGTTGTGGCAAATAGTAACCCTTTTTGAGTCAATTATGGTTTCCACAAAAATGCTTCCTCTAACAATTCCTGCACCTTAACTTCCAGTTTTGCCATACTCGCTTTCCTACTGAAGGTATCTGCAACTACATTTGCTTTACCGGGCACATAATTGATTGTGCAATTATAATCATCCAAAAGCTCCATCCACCACCTTTGCCTTATGTTCAACTCTTTTTGTGAGAACAAGTATTTCAAGCTTTTGTGATCAGTAAACACCTCGAACTTGTTACCCCACAGATAGTGCCTCCATTTCTTGAGTGCAAACACAATAGCCGCTAACTCCAAATCATGCGTCGGGTAGTTCAATTCATACAAAACCTTTTGCATCAACACACAACCTAGACCTTCCTTTGAAGCATCGCTATAGATTACAAAACCTTGACTCCCTTCAGGCAATGCAAGAACAGGTGCGGTAGTCAATCTTTTCTTCAATTCTTGGAAGCTATTCTCACACTTGTCATCCCACACAAACTTTGTTTTCTTTTGAGTGAGCTTTGTAAGCGGTCCTGCAATCTTAGAGAAATCCTTCACGAACCTCCGATAATAGCCGGCTAGACCAAGAAAACTCCGAACCTCCGTAATTTTTTCCAGCTTCTTCCAAGACATCACCGCTTCTATCTTTGATGGATCCACTACTATTCCCTCTTGGGATATGATATGCCCCAAAAATGCAATCTGCTGCAACCAAAACTCGCACTTGCTAAACTTTGCATACAATTGATGCTCTCGAAGTTTCTGCAGTACCAACTGCAGATGTTGTTCATGCTCAGCCTCGGATTTCGAGTACACCAAAATATCATCAATGAAGATCACCACAAATTGGTCCAAGTAGGGTTGAAACACCCTGTGCATTAAGTCCATAAAAGTTGCAGGGGCATTAGTTAGCCCAAATGACATCACCACATACTCATAATGCCCATATCTCGTCCTGAAAGCCATTTTAGGCACATCCTCCTTTTTGATCCGCAACTGATAGTACCCTTGCCTCAAGTCGAGCTTCGAATACACTTTAGCTCCTTGAAGTTGATCAAACAACTCGTCGATCAGTGGAAGTGGGTATTTATTCTTGATGGTCACTTGGTTCAATCCTCGGTAATCGATGCATAGCCTCAACGTTCCGTCTTTCTTCTTTACAAATATGACTGGTGCACCTCATGGAGAAGAACATGGTTGAACAAACCCCTTCTTCAAAAATCCTTGCAATTGGTCCTTCAATTCTTGTAGCTCGGCCGGCGCCATATGATAGGGAGCTTTAGAAATCGGCTGGGTGCCAGGCAGTAACTCTATAATGAACTCGATCTCTCGATTTGGGGGTAAACCGGGCAATTCTTCTGGAAACACATCCGCGTAATCTTTAATCACTGGCATCTCCTCCAACTTAGCTTTGTCCGACGGCTTGTTGATGAGGTAAGCTAAGTATCCACTACATCATTTTCTCAAGGACTTTACTACTTTCGTAGATGAAATGATGGAACTCCCGGTGAAGTCTCTTCGACCCATTACCTCCAGTATTGGTTGACCAGGTATCCAGAATGTTACAATCTTCATCCAGCAATCTAGTTGGGCATGATGCTTTGCCAACCAGTCCATCCCTAAAATGACTTCATAGTCTCGAAAAGGTAATACAATAAGATTGGCTGAGAATTCCCTATCCTTAATTTGGATTTTACATGCTTTACAAGTTGAGCTAGTAACAAGTTTAGAACCCATCGAAGTACCAACTTCTACTTCGTAAGGCAAACATGCAACTTTCAGTTTCACACGTTGCACACATAAGGGAGTAATAAATGAACGAGTAGCACCTGGATCAATTAGCACCCTAACAGGTTGATTTAATATGAAGAATGTACCTTCAACAACAGCAGTCTCCTCTGGAAGCTCCTCGCACTCAATAGCATAAGCTCGAGCCTGAACTCTAGGAACTAAAGTCTTGCCTCTACCAGCTGGTTTAACTTGATTTTGTCCTCCTTGCCATTTAGGGCAATCCTTGATCTGATGCTGATCACTGCCACACCGCACACATCGTCCCAACTTCTTCCAGCACTGGGCCTCGGTATGACCCTTCTTGTCACAGTAAGAACAGTTGATAGACTGAGTAGCAGGTGAACTACCTGTGGATCCGCAGGTGAAAGAGGCTGAGGGTGCTTTAGTCGGGCCACGGTTATTAACTGGTCTGTTCTGGCTCTGGCCCTGGCTACGACTCTGGCTCTGGAATTTCCTCTGTTGACCTGAAGGCTGATATGGTTTCTTGTTCGGCTGACTCGAACCGGCTCTATCAAGTTTTCTCTTCTCAACTCGGGAAGCAGCAGCAAAGAGAGCAGAATAGGTATCGAAGTCATGCGAAGCCAACTGGTCCTGAATCTCTGGCCTCAATCCAGTCATAAATTTCCACATCTTCGCCTCAGGGGTACTGACCATGTATTGAGCATAGCGGGACAGTCGGTCAAAACGAGCCTTGTACTGGGTCATCGTCATGTTACCCTAGTTCAAGTGCATGAATTCCTCAACCCGCCTCTGCCTGGAAACTGCAGGTACATATTTCTCCTTGAATGCGTTAACGAAATTACCCCACAAGCGAGGTGTATGATCAGTTTCCCACAGTGACTCCACAGTGTGCCACCAATGCTCAGCATCTCCGTGCAACAGAAACACAGCAAACTCCACATTTTCTTCATCAGTATAATCAAGTGGCCTAAAAATCCTCTCGATCTCAGACAGCCAAGCCTCTGCTTTCTCATCATCAGCTTCCCCGTGGAATTTGGATGGGTGAAAGTCAATGAACTCCCTCATTCTGCTATGTCTCCCATGGTTACCATCATTCCTGTTATTGTTGTTCGCTTCACGTGCATCTTGACGTTCCATCACTCGCGAGATGCGATCCATGGCATTTGCCATCATGTTAAACATGGCTATGCCGGGATTAGTTTGATAAGCATCTCCGGTCTCTTGGGGCTTACCGCTCCTATTAGTAGTGCAGGTATGCAACATACAGTTTTTACATTAACACATAGTTCTAGAAACAGTTAAGACAAGTTATTCACATAAGCACATAGAACATAGAAGGCACAATTAACATTATCATACAATAACATATAAACAAGTCATCCTAATTACCTTAGGGCTTCTACCCATGGTCCGAGAGTTAAACTCGGCTTAAGCAATCTAAGCTCTGATACCATTCTTCTATAAGGTGTCACGCCCCAACCAGACCTATAAAGGTTAGAATAGGGTGTAATCTAATCATTCAAGTCATATCACGTACTTAATCGTTCAAGAGGGTTTAACACTTAACGTTTTAGCCTAAACTCCACAATTTTTCAAAAAACCGGCAGCATAACGGTTGTAATTGGGCTCTTTAGTTTGACCTAATTCTCTAAACGCCTCGAAATTTCAATCTTAATTTCATTTCCAACTAAGATTAATATTTATAACCAATCGAAACGCCTACCAGTTATCTCGAAGTCTCGTTTGATTAATAACCTAGCATGATACTATGTCTCGTTTGTTTGTTAATCCTTGTTACAAAAGTACCTGTTGATCTTAGCTTAACAATGAGTACCTGCTTTAAATTGGATAGGTTCATTTTACTTAATCCTTACCGGATACTTCATAACCCTATGATAGATACTAACCAATAATGATAGCAAAACGACCATAGTAGTGTCTATCTAGTTATTATCAGTACAAGCCAAAATGAGACCCCAAATTACAACGGGGGTCTTTTACAATACAATAACAAGCATCATAAGAAATGAAATAGTCTTCAAGCAACATAGTGTTCACAAATGGCCATAATAAAGCAAGGCACGTAGGGCAAGCAATCATTCCAAGGAATCATCATTAAGCACGTTGTCCTCGGGTACTTGTTCTTGGTCTTTTTCACCTGAGATGATAAAAGAGGATGAGTCCTTATGAACTCAGTGAGGGGGAACGAGAAATAAGTTTTGAAACTCATTTTCTGGTTCAACTTATGAAAACCCTTTTTGCAAGCATGAATATATCACAAGTACATAATGTAATGTAAAAGTAAAGGAACACAATTACTCGTCTTTCCTCCCCGAGGTCCTCTAGGAACCAAGCGAGAGTACTTTTACACATAGTGAAAAGGATACGGTGAGCTTTTGCTCTTAGTTCATGTCAGTATCAATTGTTGCGGCCGACTTCAAATCATCCCCTTATCACGCCAAATGGGTGTACTCCGGATGTACCCCGAAATCCTATGACCCAACTCTCCGAGGAAGTCTAGCCCTCAAGCAAGAGAGGGAATTGGACAATGGTAGTCATGGTTGCACCGGCAAGCCCGATGTGGCCCGGTGTGCGTGAACGCTACCACGCCAGAATGAAAGGTTGCAACCTTGTATGCAATGCACATTTATGACATTTAATATATCACATTTGGAGGTCAACAAAGTAGGTTGCCTCCGAACAGTCATAAGATTGCACATTGACAGATAAACAAGCGAGGCACGATATGACATGCAATTTCACTTGAAAGCACATGGAGTTATATGAATATTAAACGGGCAGCCAAGTAACACATGTAAATCAAGTCATATAACTCATTTCGAAATTCACGTAATCAAATATTAAGATTATCCAACATGCAACGATATCTACGTGGGACCAGGTGCAAGAAAGGCCTACTTGTCAACATGTAATCATCGAAATCATGTTTAGGGCTACGAGGGCAACTATGGGCAGCCTACTAATCACATAATTAAATACGATATCCAAAGGATCAACACGTATTGAGTTTACCTAGTTACTAGGGTTTCAATTCGTGCTTACCCATGCGATTAAACCCCAAGTCATCTCGTAATTAAACTCAAGCCATGCATTGATTAATTCAAATGCCCTCAAGTATTCAAAGTAGTCCACACAACATCCAAATGCCACAATCCCAAGCATTTAATGCAACAAGAGAAGCTACAATAATTTTTCCAAGCATATCACTAGGTGAAACCCTCACTACAATAGACTATTTTCTCACATTCATTGAGACAAGCAAACAATATTTAATTCCAGTGAACAAGATTTCAAATTAAAGCTTAAGGAGTGAACTAAATTCAGAAACAAACCTCGCATCATTTGGAGTTCGGGTTCAAGAGTTATAGCCAAAACAGTGAGACTACACAAAACTGTCCAGATTTGCACACATTTCAATACTTGTCGTTTTTGAGGGCCTTAGGGTCAGATTTAGCCTTAGTCCATTTCTGGAAAAAATGTCCAGAACTGATGGATCTAGCAGTACACCATATTTCAAGCATTTTGGATGTCATTTACTAAGTCAAAACTGGTTTGTTCTACAAGGTCAGTGAATCTGCCAAAACCTGCTTCATTTTTCCAGACTTTCCAGATTTTGACACATTTTGATAGTTTGCCAATTTGAGGACCCTAGAGTCAAAATTAGATTTTTCCTATTTCTGTAAAAAATTCTCAGAACTGGCAAAACTAGTTAGCTTTCAATTTTCACACATTTTCAACATCATGTACCTGGTCAAAATCACCTCGCACCAACAAGGCAGAAGGCTGTCACATACCCGATTTCATCTATCATCACATTCTAGTCAAATATCTTGCCATGCATGTTTACTAAAGCTCATGAACACACATATATCACAAGTACAGAAGTAAAGATAGACATTTAAAGGCATGCATGTGGTTTTCAAAAGCTTTACAAAGAAGTTTTAGCCCTCACCTTAGCAAGACAACAAAGAGATGCACAAACTCTTGATGAAGCACAATGTCGAGCCTTTTCTTTGCTTAGCCAAGAGACAAATTGGGATTTCTCTAATTTCCTAGCTAAGTTACCATGTTCTTAGTAGGTTCATGTGGTTAGAACAAGAAGAAAAGAAATGGAAGCTAACAAACTCACCTAAACGGAAATGGATGTGCTAAAGGCTTGCATGTGTGCTTCTTTGCTCCTAGTTTTGTTTGGTCGAGCTCCTAAGCTTCTTGCATGTCTTGATGAACCATTGAGTGATGAAGTTAAGCTATGGAGTGAGGAAACTCAGCCAAGGCCGAGAGAGAGAGAGAAGAAATGAGAGAAGAATGAGAGGAAATGAGAGAAATGAAAGAAAAATAAAAGCTTTGCAATGTTTGAAGCTTGTGTCGGCCTAGGGCCTTGCAAAAATCTGATTTTGTGTCTTCAAGAAGCATTTTTGAATTGTCTAGTATGGGCAAGGGAATGTGTCGAGAATGGTGGAGCTTGGGTAGAGTTTTGAGCCAATTTTTTTTTATGCTTTGTGTCATAATATGTCATAGAATTGTCTAGGTTCAATTTTGAATTATGCAAGCAAGCACAAATGCACACAAGGTGGTCGGCCAAGTCATTGCAAGAATCTGAATTTTTTTGTCTTGGTTGAGCAATATTTTAATTGTGTGTTTGGGATATGCAAAGAATAAAGAATAAAGAATAAAAAATGTCTAGCTTTTTGTGAGATTTTGTCTTCTAGTGGGAAGAATTAGCAATTTAATATTAGTTAGTGGGATTTGTAGGATTAATTAATGACCTAGTGGTTCGTGTAAGATGCTTTCTTGATTAGCGTGAGGGCACGCTTTCCTAGGTTTAGGGCACGCACTACAAGGCAAGGCATGAACTACGAGACGAATGCACATTTTCCAAATAAATACACGCAACCCTAAATAAATACACGTAATTCAATGCAAGGCACACAAAATGAAATACGATTCTTAAACCTAGGTCAAGGCACGCAAATCTAGGTTAGGGCACACGAAACGAGGTATCACACGCAAATTGAGGTCGGGCCTCACAGGCATCTCCTACAACTTAGCTTTGTCCGATGGCTTATTGATGAGGCAAGCTAAGTATCCGCTACGCCCTTTTTTCAGGGACTTCACTGCTTTCGTGGATGAAATGATGGAACTCCCAGTGAATTTTGTTCAACCCATTACCTCCAATGTTGGTTGACCAGGTATCTGGAATGTTACAATCTTCGCCCGACAATATAGTTGGGCATGATTCTTTGCCAACCAGTCTATCCCTAAGATGACTTCATAGTCTCGAAAGGGTAACACTATAAGATTGGCTGAGAATTCCCTATCCTTAATTTGAATTTTACATGCTTTACAAGTTGAGCTAGTAACAAGTTTAGAACCCATCGAAGTATCGACTTCTACTTCGTAAGGCAAACATTCAATTCGTAATTTCTCACGTTGCACACATAAGGGAGTAATCAATGAATGAGTAGCACCTAGATCAATTAGCACCCTAATAGGTTGATTTAGTATCGAGAATGTACCTTAAACAACAGTAGTCTCCTCAGGAAGCTCCGCGCATTAAACAGCATAAGCTCGGGCCGGAACTCTAGGAACTGGAGTCTTGCCTCTACCAGCTGGTTTATTCTGATTTGGTCTTCCTTGCCATTTAGGGCAATCCTTAATCTGATGTTGATCACTGCCATACCGCACGCATTGTCTCGACTTCTTCCAACACTGGGCCTCGGTGTGACCCTTCTTGTTACAGTAAGAACATGTGACAGCCTGAGTAGCGGGTGAACTACCTGTGGATCACGGGTGGAAGAGGCTGATTGTGCTTTTGACGGGCCACAATTGTTGACGGGTCTATTCTGGCTCTGGCCCTGACTGTGACTCTGAGTTTGGAAATTCCTCAGTTGTCCTTGAGGCTGGTAAGGTCTCTTGTTCGGCTGACTCGAACCGGCTCTATCAAGTTTTCTCTTCTCAACTCAGGAAGCAGCAACAATGAGAGCAGATTATGTAGTAAAGTCATGTGAAGCCAAGTGATCTTGAATTTCTGGCCTCAACCCATTCCTAAATTTCCACATCTTCGCCTCAGGGGTACTGACCATGTATTGTGCATGGCGGGACAGTTTGTCGAAGCGAGCCTCATACTGAGCCACTGTAATGTTGCCCTGGCTCAAGGTCATAAACTCTTCAATCCGCCTCTGTCTTGAAACCACAGGTATGTATTTCTTCTTGAAAGCCTTAACAAAATTACTCCACAGGCGAGGTGTATGATCAGTTTCCCAAAGTGCCTCCACAGTGTGCCACCAATATTCAGCATCCCCATGTAACAGAAACACAGCAAACTCAATCTTTTCTTCGTCAGTATAGTCAAGTGGCTTGTAAATCCTTTCAATCTCAAACAACCAAGCCTCTGCCTTTTCATCATTAGCTTCCCCGAAGAACTTGGACGGGTGAAAATCAAAGAACTCCAGCATTCTGCTTTTTCTCCCATTGTTACCACCATTCCTGTTGTTGTTACCACCAGCTCCATAGTTGTTGTGGTTAATTGCTGCTTCACGTGCTTCTTGACGTTCCATCACTCACGACACGCGATCCATAGCACTCATCATCATGTTAAACATAGCCATGCCGGGATTAGTTTGGTGAGCATCTCCGGCTTCTTGAGGCTCATCGCCCCTATTGGTATTGCGGGTACTAGGGCCAGCCATCTATAGGTACAATTTATTATGTACAATTATTGGGACATAATAAGATAAGAAATTAAGACATAGAGTATGCAACATACAATTTCATGTAGGCATAAGACTTTCAAACAATGAAGACATGTTAATCACATAAGCACATATAAACAAAGAAGGCACAATCAACATTGGCATATATTATCAAGACATCATAATTACATTAGGGCTTCTACCCACGGTCCGAGAGTTAAACCTGACTTAAGCAATCTAAGCTCTAATACCATTCTAAAAAAGGTGTCACGCCCCGACCCGACCTATAGAGGCTAGACTAGGGTGTGACCTAATTCATTTATGCTATTTCACATTTTTAGCCGTTTGTTATAATTTAATGCTTAACGTTGGCCTAGAACTCCAAAATATTTTTTTGAAAAACCGACAGCATAACGGCTGTATTTAAGACCTTTGGTTTGACCACATTTTCTAAACACCTAAAAACTTCCAATCGTTGCTTCGATTCCAGCTAAGGATCCTATTTTATCATCAACCGATATGCCTATTGATTTAACTCGAAAGTCTCATTTGATTAACAAGCCTAACAAGATGACTATGTTCTGTTTGTTTGTCAATTCATTTTACGCGAGTACCTGTTATTATTTAGCCTATGAGTAAGTACTTGTGTAAGATTAGATAGATTCATCTTATTTGATCCTTCACCTAATGCTTCAGATGCCTATAATAGTTACTAAATCAAAATAGTGATAGTAAACGACCAAATAGAGTGTTCGTCCAAATATAGTTAGTAAAAGACAAAATTAGATCCCAAATTACAATGGGGGTCATTTACAACAATAATAACAAAAGTAGCCTTCAAACCAAGCATAACATTCACAAAACAGCCACAGTCAGGCAAGGCACATAAGGCATGCAATCATTCAAAGGAATCATCAACAGGCACATTTTCCTCAGGTACCTATTCCAGATCTTCTTCACTTGTAATGATAAAAGATGGTGAGACCTTATGAACTCAGCTAGGGAGAACGAAAGATATCGTTTTAAACTCTTTTCCGGTTAATCTTATGAAAACCCTTTTTGAAAGCATGACATATAACACAAGTAAGTTTATAAAATAATATAAATGTAAATGAATACATTTACCCGTCTTTCCTCCCCAAGGTCCTCTAGGAACCAAGCGAGAGTACTTAATCACATAGTAAAATGATACGGTGAGCTTTTCCTCTCAATTCATTTCCGATAATAGTTGTCGCGGCCGGCTTCAATCATCCACTTATCACTCCAATGGGTGTACTCCGGATGTACACCAAACCTACAACCCAACTCTCCAAGGAAGTCTAGCCCCTAAGCGAGAGAGAAAATTGGACCATGGTAGTCACAGTAGCACCGACAAGCCCGATGCCGCCCAGCGTGCGTGAAACACTACCATACCAGAATGAAAGGTTGCAACCTTGTATGCAATACACAATTATAACTTTTAACATCTCACATTAGGAGGTCAACAAAGTAGGTTGCTTCCGAGCAATTATAAGTTCACATATTGAAAGTAAACATACGAGGCATGCTTTGACATGTAAATTCATTTTATAAAACACTTAGGAGCATGTGAACATTTAACGGACAGCCAAGTAACACCTATAAAACAAGTCATATAACTCATTTTTTTGGGTTCACATGTCAAATGTTCATACCATACAAACATGCTATGACACTTACACAAAACCGGGTGCAAGAATAGTTCACTTATCGACATGCAATCACCGAGAATCATATTTAGAGTTATAAAGAAAATTCCGGGCAGCCTATTAACATTCCTCAACATCAATTGAACACAATTAACCATAGGATCATCTCTTAGCAAGTAGTCATAAGCGATAGGGCCTCAATTCTGTGCTTACACATGCGATTAAGCAACCATTCATCAATTAATGAACCCAAGCCATGCATCAACCAAATTAAGCAACCTTCACCAACCACAACAGCCCACACAACTTCTAAGTGCCACAATTCCAAGCATTCAATACCTCAAGCAAGGTTACAACATGATTCAAAGCATATTACTAATCAAAAACCTTACTGCAATGGTTTGTTTTCCACATTCAATTAGCCAAGAAATGAATCTCCAATTTCAGTGTACCAAATTTCAAATTAAATCATAATGAGGTCTTTAAATCTAGGAATAAACCTCGTTGTATTTGGAGTTCGGACTTAGGAGTTATGGCCAAAACCGTGAGACTACGCAAAATTGTGCAGTTTTAGACACATTACGTGTTTTTTCATTTTTGAGGGTCTTAAAAGCAGAATTAGCCTTAGCCTATTTCTGCCAAAAATGTTCAGAACGGAACATTTTAGTGACCTACGAATTTTCATGGATTTTTATCAACTCTTACTAGGCCAAACACACTTCGTTCTACAAGGTCAGTAATCTGCCAGAAAAACGAGTTTGCATATCTCTAAGTTTCTAGCCAAAATCAAGCCATGCATGAGTAGATAGGCTCATATACACACATATACATTAAATACACAGGTAAATATAGCCATATAAGAGCATGCATGTGAGTTTTGAAAGCTTTTAAGAGAGTTTAACCCTCACCTTAGCCTATTGATGGATGAAAATGCAAGATTGCACTTGAAAGCGCACAAGAGGTCTTCTTTCCTTGCTTTGGCCAAGAGGTAGCTTGTTTTTATGTAATTCCTAGCTTAGTTAGCATATGCTTAGTGTGTGCAGGTGATTAGAACAAAAAGAAATGGAAGAAAACTATCAAAATTTACCTATGGCCGAGATAGAGAGATTTGTGAGCTTTGTGTGAGATTTCTTGATTGTTGCTTGCAATGATCAAGCTTCTTAGAATCCTTGAGAGCTTGTTAGAAGTCTTGGGAGTGAGCTTGAGCCATGGAACTCAAAAGGGCAGCCATGGCCGAGAATGAGAGAGAAAGAGCTTGAGAGAGTTTTGAGAGAGAAATGATGTTTGTGTGTGTGTGTGTGTCGGCCTTGAGCTTGAAAATCTGAATTTTCTTTTGTATTTGCGCTATTTTGAATTGTAGGCATGCTTGGGGTGATTTGGCCAAGAAAGGCATGCTTGGGTAGGGTGCATGGGTTTATTTTTTTATGCATTATGTCTTGTGTGTGTCATAGGTTGTCTAGGAATATTTGAAATTATGCAAAGCTAGTCAAATTGCCTACACATGATCGGCCAAGGCATGGTCAAAATCTGAATTTTTGTTTTGTTTTAAGCTTATTTTATTGTAGGTTGATTGTGGTATTTGAGGTGCATGAGTTTTACAATAGAACAAAGAATGTTTGGTGCTTAGTACTTTTGTCTTTAGTGAATTGACTTAGGATTAAAATAATAGTTAGTGGTGTTTGTAGGATTTTTTTATAGTCTAGTGCTTTGTGTAGGATTCTTTATTGATTAGCGTGCAGACACGCTTTCCTAGGTCTACGGGACACACTACGAGATAAGGCATGAACTTCAAGACAAATGCACGTATTCCAAAGTGAATGCACGCAACCCTAAATGAATGCACGTACACCAATGCAATGAACGTAAATCAAGATGCGACTCTTAAACCTAGGTTAAGGCACGCAGTTCAAGGTTAGGACACACAAAATGAGGTAATGCACGTAAATCAAAATTGGGCCTCACACCCTACCCTGTTCGCGGTGTGTCGGGTTAGGCCTCGGCCCCTTACGATACAAAAATGATTCTCGGCAATGGATATCTCGGCTCTCGCATCGTTGAAGAACGTAGCGAAATGCGATACTTGGTGTGAATTACAGAATCCCGTGAACCTTCGAGTCTTTGAATGCAAGTTGCGCTTGAAGCCGTCAGGCCGAGGGCACGCTTGCCTGGGCATCATGTATCGCGTCACCCCCTACCCTACACCCCAACACTAGGACACCAGGTTCGTCCGTGGGGGCAGATTGTGGCCTCCCGTGTCTCTCGAGAAGGGGTTGGCCGAAATGTGAGTCCGGCGCGACGGAAGCCATGACAAGTGGTGGTTGGTCCATTCAACTCGCGAGTTGACGTGCGTCGTTCCGTTGCGCATACGGGACTGAAGACAGACCCTCCGGTGCCGTGCGCTATGACCACGACCCTAGGTCAGGCGGGATTACCTATTGAGTTTAAGCATATCAATAAGCGGAGGAAAAGAAAATTACAAGGATTGCTTTAGTAATGGCGAGCGAACCCGGAACAACCCAATTTGGGAATCGGGCGGCTCCATCGTCCGAATTGTAGTCTAGAGAAGTGTCCACAACGGCG
>CM075776.1:34560856-34563356 GCA_037974665.1 Ehretia macrophylla
CCGAATCTACGAAGTAGTCTTAACGAGGACTCTTCCCGACGAACACTTCCTGACATTTGGGAGGCGATTTAGATTAATCGGCTTCCCAATCTGTCCAAAAAAAAATTTTCACACCAAAAATCATCTAAATGGATTAATGTATTAACTAATTTGAATTTTTCAGAATTTTCTAGTATTTTGTTCTGATTTTTTCCTATTTTTCGTAATTATGTATGGATATTAAAAATTATTTTTGATTCCCAATCCATCCAAAAAAAAATTTCACAACAAATATTATCTAAACACATTAATGTATAAATTAATATAAATTTTCCATAATTTTCTATTATTTTTTCTGATTTTTTCCTATTTTTCACAATGATTAATTATTAAAAATTATTTTTTAAAAAACATAATCTTCAAGCATTTGGGTATCATATCCTAACAATGAGAAGCAAGTTGGGTACGAAGATCATGCCAAATGGTGTCTCTAATAGTGTAAAACACCCATTATGAAACTCTGGCAAAATGTACACTACTGTTGTCACTTGGGTTTTTGCATCTAAATATACTATAGGGGGTATGTGGTATCAGGCCCCCTAGTCGAGGTCCATGCAAAGGGTCGTTGTGGGCACTTTGTGGCATATTGTGGGCTATATCGGGGGTTATAATATAGGCGGGAATGCCTACCGAGTGAATAACGCCTGGGTATTGCATTGCATACCCGTGCGTCAGGGCCGTGCCACCCCCACCCAGCGTTCTCCGACATGTCCATCGGCGCGGCACTAGGATGGCCAATGAGGAACGTGGTGGCTTCCCTAGCCCCTCATTATTCATCTTGGTCCTGCAGTATCGTCGGTATCATTTGGATGGCTAATAAGGGAGCGAGTGGTTGCCAATGCACAAAACTAGCTATCTTTGTGCCACCGGCTAGGCACAAGTTGGGGGACATTCCCATCCCCTGACATGTCATTGGGCTTGCGCGATGCACAAATCGCCTAGCACACGAAGCTATGGCCTTTGCCGAGTGGGTACGCGCTGCCATGGTACAGTGTCGTGGCGATCCAAGCACCGCGTGGGCTTGGGTGACTCTTGGGAGAGGGTAGGGGCATGCGTGATGCGCAAATCACCTAGCACACGTGGCATTGGCTTTCGTTAAGCAACGACATGGGTGTTGCAATGAGATGATTGTTGATGCTTCAATGTCGAGGCGATCCAAGCACCATGCGGCCTTGAAGCCGTTCCCCGGTTGGTTCTGACGGGCCTGTGTGATGCGCGAATCGCCTAGCACATGACGCCATGGTCCTCGTTGAGTTGTAATGCGATAGACGTGGTCTAGTGTCGTGGTGATCCAAGCACTGCATGGGTAAGAAGTTTGCTTGTCTCGTTCTATGCATGCGGGTGCATATAGGGGGATGGTGAATCGCCTAGCACACGGCCTTGGATTTGGTTAAGTGACGACGCAAGTGTTACGATGAGACGATGGCTAGAGCTTCACTATCATGGCGATCCAAGCACCGTGCTGCCTCGAAGCCGTCCCACGGTCTGTTCCCAAGGGCCTGCGTGATGCGCGAATCGCCTAGCACACGACATCATGGTCCTCTCTGAGTCGTAATGCGATGGACGTGGTCTAGTGTCATGGCGATCCAAGCACCGCGTGGGTAAGAAGTTTGGTTGTCTTGTTCCGTGCGTGTAGGAGTATATAGGGGGACAGTGGGGGACTGTGTGATGCGTGAATTTCCTAGCACACGGCCTTGGCTTTCGTTAAGTGGTGACGCGAGCGTTACGATGAGATGATGACTAGAGCTTCAATGTCGTGGCGATCCAAGCACCGTGTTGCCTCGAAGCCATCCCACTGTGTGTTCCCACGGGCCTGCGCAATGCGCGAATCGCTTAGCACATGATGCCATGGTCCTTGCTGAGTTGTAATGCGATGGACGTGGTATAGCGTCGTGGCAATCCAAGCACCACATGGGCAAGAAGTTCGCTTTCGATTGGTACCTCAATTGCATGGACCCAGTGCATGGTCGGGCACCACGAAATTGGCTCATAAGCTTGCGACGTGTGGCCTAGTCATGCCCCTCGTGCCGTGTCCCTCAAAAAATCTTCGTGCCTAGCGGTGCATGCTTGGGCCATCTCGCTGGTTCCGTTTTCCTGAAAGGCTTCGTTTTCCTAGACAGTGGGTGGTTACTGACTTGGTGCTCTGAGCATAGCGAACGTGATGGCGCAGAGTGATGGTCGACTTGTATGGGTCGGTTGGATCCCTGCTTGAGCAGCGACGTCCTCCCCTGCTTGTTTCTTCATTCGCGGGCCGAGTGCTTACGTTGACTTGGTTGGTCGGCCGGCTTTCTGTGTTGCGTACTTACAAAGACGGCAGTCTAAAGTCCCATCGTCCATCTTTCGCCTTGTGTCTACCTCTGTGGACGACGTAGGGCAAACCCCTAAGCTCGTTCCGTGTTCCACGCTGCTCACTCCTACAAGTACGGTAGACGTGGCCCATAGGGCGTCGCTCAATCTCTCG